>CAEGAE010078628.1:0-62269 GCA_903067095.1 Girardinus metallicus | reverse complement strand
TATATATATATATATATATATATATATTTATAACAGCTGAAGTTAACATAGTTTCTTGATTACACATTAAAATGACTAAAAATATATAATACTGTCCCCTTAATGGCTTTCAATAATGCTAATCAATAAATGGATTCCTTTTTTTTGTTTTGAGATTAATTGGTCATATTATTGATGATCCACCAATGTAAATATTGAAAATATAGCAATCTAAAACTGAATCTGCTGCATTCAGCTCCTGTTTTTACCTGCAGTAGAAACAGGAGCTCTTTGTTCATTCCTGCTTGCTGTGGTCATGTTTGTTAAATTCAGCAGCTCTCACCCTCTCCTCTCCAGCTCAGCCTTATCGTGTTATTATAACCCTGCTGCATGGCAACACTTTAGAACGGCTGCTAGCATGATGCCATCATAATGGCCTTGGCTGTGCAGAGCTGCGCTGCGCTGCTGCACAGCCTCCAGCAATGTTTTTTACCTGCTATTAAGGTTTCCTCTGACAAGAATATAAAACCTAAAACCTTCACCTAACAGTCGCTGAATGGAAGCTATGGAAGTCACAGCTTCATGCGGGTTCTGGGTCGTACTCGACCTTCTGACCCAGTAAACTCAAAATGCAGAACCACCAGAAAAGTAGGGGAGTTTTCCAGAAGCCCTTGAAGAAATCTCTCCAGTGTTGTCACCGATCATATCCAGGTTGAGGAGGGATCAGGAACCAAAATGCTGACTTCTTCTCCTTCAGACGGCAAAAACACGAAATCTTACCAAGTATTTTTGGTCTGGTTTTTAGTGCAATTGCACTTGAAATGAGACAAAACCCACAAGTAACTTTGCAGCAAGAAATATGAGCTTGTTTTAAGACAATAATTTCTTAATAGATGAAAAAGTGCTTGCTCCACCTTCATTTAAAGCAAGTCCATTTAATCAGTTTATGTGCGTAACAATCCACCAGTGGAAGAAGTACTTTTTCATCTATTAGAAATGAATTACTTTGAATATTTTTCATATTATTTCTTGTTGAAATGTTACTTGTAAACTAGTTTTGTCTTATTTCAGATGTGAACTAGAAACTAGACAAATGCTGTGTGAGATCTGAGTGTTTTTGCAGTGCAGAGAAGAGGTTTTCTCTCTGATGACATCGCCGCTACTGCTGCTGCTGCAGCCTTTATGAAATGAATATTTGATGAGGTATGTGCTCCCCGTTTCTGGCACCTAATCTGATTTTGGAAAACTGTAACAAGATTTTGGCGTGCCCGTCCCCTCCTCCCTCTGCCTCTCTTTTATAAATGGTTGTATGAAGGAGTGGTCCTAATGGAAACGGCGAGCCCATTTCCAACCGGAATAATTCCCTCCTTGGTAATCTTAATGCTGCAGAGTTAACATTTGTCAGCTGTCAGGCGCAGCACAGCAGGGGTGCGGAGGGTGGAGGGCTCCAGGGAGGAGCGCTACATTAAATTACAAAACGTTAACCGTGTCACTTCTGAACCCACCTGAAGTTGTCGGGGAAACCAGTTTTTTTTTTTTTTTTTTTTTTTTCCTTTGCTGAAGGATGCATCTTGCTGCCTACTCAGCACGCTTGCAGCCAGCGGTGTCATTTGTTATGGGAGTGGATATGATTCAGGAGCCCCCACTCCTCCCCACCACACACACTGTGACCCTGAGAGGAGAGGTGGAGCAGGGAAGAGTGAGCGGAGCTGCCAGAGTCGGCTGGAGCGCCGACCTTGTCGTGGCCCCACTTTTTCTCCTGTTCTCGTCTCTCTCAGCTGCTTCTCTCTCTCTCCAGGTCTCCTGTGTTGCCTTTGAGCCATGGCAACACTCATCCACAGGGTTTCACTTTACTGTACTTTAGAGGTGTGGCGGGAGAAAAAAAAGATTCCATGGAGAATCACATTTCCTTGTCCTGGGAGTTCAGAATTGATTCAAAGTCCTCAAAAATCCATTTTAGTTGAACGTCTTTGCAAGTGTCCTGCACATTGCATTACGCGTCCACTCACCGTTTGTGTTTTGAATAATTCTTGATTTATTTATTTTATATATATATATATATGTGTGTTTTTTTTTTTTTTTTTTTTAAGAAAAAGCCAGGCAGCTAAGCTAAAATGATTAAGTTATGCACAAAGCTGTTCTTATTACACTTTAGACTGATGGGATGTGATGCAGTATACAGCCTCAGAAAACTCGGCGGAAGATGCATAAAAACAAAAGCAAAAGTAAAAGAAAAAGTAGACTGAATTGAAAATTTGTAATCATAAAATCAAATCTGTTTTTAAATCATGATTATAAAACATATGCGAAAATAAAATTGAATTTGCTTTGCTCGTCTTTCTGGTTCGCTGCCAGTCAGATTCATCAGGCTTCTTTGCCCCTACAGCTAGCGTAGCAAATGTGAACTGGACAAGTTTCTGACGGGAAAATGACTGAAGGAATCGTCCTTTTGCTAAACCAATGAAATGGATATTCAAAAGTGGGGAAAGAAAAGTCGATGCTTCTTTGGATATTTTGCATAGTGTCTGACCAGAAGCTAATGCTGTTTGGGAGGCATAGCATTGAAAAGCTGTGGGAACGCTTCAGTATGGAACCTTATAGTATTGTTTTAAATTAATGTTCTATTTGTTTACATGTATTTTCCTCTTGCCAGTCACATAATTTCAACAGAGTCTCTTGAATAGAAAAATTGGTTTACAAATCGTAAACTTTTCCTGAATCAAATCGTGACCCTAAAAATGAGAATCGAATCGCTAGACACTGAAAGATTCACACCTCTACTTTATATGACATATAATATGAATCATCCCACTGTCCTCCCCTCTTGCTCCAGTATGTGCTATAGCAGTGAGAAACTGTCTGGAGTGCCAACAAGCCCAGTTTAAAGGAGCAGAAGGTCCAACCAGAAGCTACACCGTCATGCCCAGCACCGCAGTGGGAACGGCCAAGTCTGCGTCTGCTCAGGCAAGTCAACTCACTCGTTCGGTTTTCTACTTTGTTCAAGAGGACGTCTGATCACCATATTTGTTTCTGCTGAAACTGACTTTACCCATTTCCTCCCTGAAATCTCTCGTGTCCATTGTTCTAGTATTTCACTCTGGTCTTGTTTGTGTGAGCGGTCATCAGTGGTTAATGTTTAGATCAGACACAACGTCCCACTCTGCCCCACGTCTGCAGGTAAAATTAAAAGGGCAATCAAAAAAAAAACCCCCAAAAAAAAAACAATTACTCTGATCTTAAAAGAATTGTATAAAAGAACACACTGACCTGGATATCAGCATGAAATCATTTTATTCCATATCTAATTTGGACTACGGTTATTCAGGGAAGTTGGTTTTCCTTCAACTGATGAGTTTGAGCTCCAATGAAGAAAACAGTGGAATGGTTAAAAGTTTGGGCATTTTTGACTTCAAATGTAGCTATTACATTTCATTGACTGCAGATGTTTGAAGAACATAACATTTTGAACATAAGAATCGATGAGGGGTTAAGAGATGCTTAATTTGAGGGTGCAACCCCCCCATGATGCTGCCTGTTGCTTAGAGTTTAGATCGAACCTAACACATCCAACCCGACCTGAACCCCAAGGCCCTGTGTCCGAGCCAGACCCAAATAATTTAATTACAGGCCCTTAAGTAAATCTGACACATTATTTTACTTTTGTTTTTATATTGTAAGTAAGCAGTGTATTTCTCCAGATTTCAGTTTTTTAGCGTCTTCCAGCTCCATCTTGTCGCTTGTTGTATCCACATGATGAGTCAGGTGCAAATCGCCTGGGATGTTTGATTGATGGGATCTTATCTGTGCTGCTTCTCGAGCGGAGCGGGGTCCACTGCACTGCTCTTGTTACAGTCCAATTAACTTCTGCACCACACTTAGTTTTTTTAATATTTCTTCAATATGTTAAACTGTCTACTCCTCTAGTTAGACTATATTAAGTAGATTAACACAACTTTATGTCTCGCATTGTTTGAATTTATATATGCTGGATGCATATATAAATGCAGCAAACACCATTAAGTTGTTTTGGTGGTGTTTGCTGTGGTGCACAATCAAAGTAGCAGCAGAACTGACCAGTCCCCATGAAGCTGAAGCTAGCTAACTTTTAGCTCCTCTTCCGTCCTCATCGTCATTGTGGTTGTTGCGACCTGGTGGAGTCGGATCTGGTTCTTCTCTGCTTCTCAACGCTAAATAAAAAGCTGCAATATTCCATTTCAAACAAATAAATAAATGAACTCCTGTCCCGTTGCCGTCCTTGCCATTAAGCCCCCAGCAGGCTCGTCCTTCGTCCTCCTCAGCAGCCATCAGGTCTTATTGCATCAGCTCATGTCTTATTGTATTACAGGGCGCCCTGCTACTTGCTGCACTAGACCAGGCCCCTGTGTCATTGGCCCTTTGATGTGATCCGGTGACTTCCAGGAAAGCCATGTTGCTTTTCCCTGAACTGGGTGTTGGAGCTCATTTATAATGCAGTGGCTTTGTGGGAAAGATGTTCTGTTGTGTTTGTGTGTGTATCCGTGTGGTGGCGTGTGTGTGTGTGAGATCCAAACTTTTTGTCACATAGGCCAAAATCTTCAAGTTAGAGTTACTCATGGGCCAAAGAAAAAAAAGTAATAATTGAAAATCATAAGGAAATTATATTATGACCTTTTCGTACCTGCTCAACAGTAACCTAATCATGCAATTAAACACAAAAATTTTCAATTTTTGCCATTTTTTTTTATTTATTTTTTTTTTTTTGCAATTTTTCCCCCAAAATTAGCAATTTTTGGGGAAAAATCTTCCCCAAAAATTTTTTTGGGGGTAAAAATTTGGGGTTTAGGTTCTTGTGACCTAAACCCTCAAGAACAGGGTTTAGGTCACTTTTGGATCATATTTGATGCATTTAATCATCTTTTAATGAATCAGCTGGTAAGCAGATTTGGCAGTAACCAAAGTCTCCTTTTGAGTAAAAGTCGCTGAATAGATGTAAACTAATGCCACATATGGCCCCCCCTCTGATGCCTGTAGCATCTTTAGCTCAGTTCAAATAAGCAGACGTGTGATAACGGACTCACTCTCATTCACACAGAGTCCCGTCGATGCGGTGACGGGGGGAATGTCAACCGTCAGAGACCTGGACCGGCTCCTCCAGGACATGGACATCAACCGCCTCAGGGCTGTCGTGTTCAGAGACATTGTGAGTCGGACAGCGAAGACGCACATCGGCCTCAGTGCGTCCTCCAGAGCAGACCCTTTAGTGTTTTTTGTTTTGCTCCAGGAGGACAGTAAGCAGGCTCAGTTTCTGGCACTGGCTGTGGTCTACTTCATCTCAGTCCTCATGGTGTCAAAGTATCGGGACATCCTCGAGCCCCACAACGACAGGAAACCCCCTCTCCGCTCCCAGTCTACCAGGAGTACAGGTACTCGGACAAAGAGTCGCTTCAGCTGCATGTGAGGAGGAGGACGGTGAAGGTTTTATCGCCAGATTGTGCCAAATGTTTTAGTAATCCATGGTGGGGCCGCTTCTCTCAGCCACTCTTCAAAAATCTTCATGAGTCATAGTGGGTAAAAACAGCTGCTGTCCTGGTGTGTGTCACCATCACACACATAAGCAGGTGGATTCTTTTAAAAGCCACCAGGATCATAAAAACACTGGGCTTTGGTTAGATACAGCATCCAGAGAGCAGAGCAGTACGGTGGCCCTGAAGTTCAAAACCATATCAACATTAACTAAGCTAAAAACCATTTGGCACAATTATAATTTAAAAAAGGACATAAACTAAATAAAATAAACAAAAAGAGCTGACCAACAACTCCTAATTAAGAAAACAACAACGTTAACAAAACAGAAGAGGTAGTTCCCACTGGGAAACATGAGACATTGCTGATTGGACAACACCGCTTTAGACTTTAGAACCAGAACTTATTCTGGCTTTTACTCGTTTGTGAAAAAATATGAATGTTGCCGGTGATGCAAATATGGCGCCACTATCCAAAAATATTTTGAGTCCGAAAATACAACAAGAGCTCAGCTTCATTCTTTTTCTGCCTGCCTAAGAGAGAGCTGATGTCAGAATAACTTGTGCTTCTAAAGGCAAAAGTGGTGTTAACCTCTTCCATTTTGTTAATATTATATTTTCTTAATTTGTAATTGTACTCGGTTGTTATTTTCTTCAGTTTGTTGTTTAGTGACTTGTTGAAGTGGTTTGCACATCAGGGCCACCGTAGTGCAAACTTAAAGCCCGTTGGGCCTTTACCTTGGAAAATGATGAGATAATTATCTCTCAACCAACACAGAAATGGTTCACAAGATGCTAAACAAGATGCTAAACCCACCTTCTTCCAGTACTATCAGGGTGCACTTACTTTCATCTAGAGCATATTTGGCAACATTTAAAGTTTTCACTCTCAGATGAATAAATTCTCTGAGCTCCTGCAGTAAAACGTTCTTTTCTCATCTCTGCCAAAAACAGATGTTAAAGATTAAATAAATGGAGCCAATGACTGTGTGGCTCACTGCAGCTTTTAAAATAATCAAACCAGACAAAAAAGAGGCGTTTAAGTGATGTTTGAGTATTATTATTGTTTTCTTCAGGGTTTTTTTTCCTCAGTTTTAAACTCTGACTACAGTTTTACTCATCAGGCTTTTTCTTTCTTTCCTCACATTTTTTTTTTCTTTGTTATGCTACAAATTATAAAAGTTAAGCGAGAATGTGCAGCATAATCTTGGACATAAACACAATGAAATTACAGGATTATCCCGTTTAGGCATCAAAGCACCGATTTTGGAAGTGGCTTTAAAGAAAAGCGGATCAAAGAGCTGTTGGCTAAAGCCAGAATGAGTGCATGGTTCTGGTGCTGGTGCATTTCACTAATGGAGACACAATCATATTTCTGTGGATTTAAAGAAGGAAAAATAGTCTGGTACATCTCTCCTCATGAGCCATGAAGGGTCCAAGCCAGAGCTGAAAGAATCTTGGTTCTGCGTTCCCATAGCAGGCAGAAGTGACCCAAACCAGCTTTTTCTTTTTTTTTGGCCCGTTCTTCATTTCATTTCATATCCAGACTTTTCATTGCACTCTGAATAACCAGATTCCAAACTTTTCTGCCCCACAAAAAATTTGGATCAGTGCCACTTCCATATCATCACCTGCCTAAAATAATGGCCCAATTCATTTTTAGCCAAAATTGCTTTTTTTTTTTTTTTTGCCTAAAATATCTTTTGGATGTTTTAGAGTTGATTATTTTGCCAGAATCACTTTTGGCAAAAAATGACTTTGGCCATTATTTTAGGAAGGTGACGATGTGTGGTACGAATTCGGATATGTTGATTGTTTTCAAAGCATCTGCAGTCTGAACGATCATTATCTGGCTTATCTCAACTATGTGACATGTTTGTCATAATTCTGGACCATACAAAGTCAGATGCAGCAAATTCGGACTTTAACAATAACATCCAGATATGAAATTATGAAAAAAACTATGCGTCACTGAAGAGCATCGCATCACAATCCCACCACTCTGGACTATGACTACACATCCAGACAGACTTTTCTACTGAAGCTGCAGTCACTATTAGTTGTGTTTCTTTTTATTGTGTTATGATCTTGTGGCGATAGTGCTGAATCAGCTTTAAAATCCATCCATAAATGGCTGTGTCCATTATTACTTTTGTAAACGGTCTTCCTCTGTGTGACCTCTGTGCTCTTCTTCTGCTGGGGGCTTTGGGGTCATAAGCCGTCTACACAGAAATCTCACTGGGGGTTTAATTAGCAGTATGAACCACCATGCAAAAAAATCAGAACTGAGTGTGAGCGAAACCCTCTCTTTCTCTCTCTTTCCAGACAGCAGCGCCGAGGTGGAGAACGGCGTCTCTCTGAGACGCTACGACTCGGGCATCGGCGATGACCACACGTCGGCTGTGGCCAGCGAGGCCGACCTGTCTTCCTCCGGCGGCCCTGACGCCGTCTCGGAAGCCCTGTCCACTCTGTCCTCCGAGGTCCGCGGCGCGCCCTCTGCCGACTCCAAGTCCAAGAACGTGAAGGACATCCTCCGCAGCCTGGTGAGCGCGCCGGCCGAAGACGTCATGGTGGACCCCAGTCTGCTGCCGCTGTCCTTTCTGGGACCCGTGACCGACTTAGACCGGCGATCATCACTCCAGTTTCGCTCGTTCGATAGGTGAGGAGGTTGAAAACGCTGCTTTGGACACGTCTCCATGTCAACCATTGTCTGCTCTGCATCTTTGTGTGTCTGTGGAATAAATCGGAGGATTGTCGGGAACTGACAGCTTTGACGGTTATTGAAACCCAGATGGTGTAAGGTTTTGTGATCCTCCAGATTTCCAGTCAACAGACTGATGATGTGTGTCCTCACATAGCTGCAGGGGACTTTTGAAAGTCAGACCTGGAAGATGTCTCGGCTCGGAGTCCTCAGAGGAGGCCTTGGTAGATCTTGAGAAAGCGTTCTGAAGCACCGAGTTTGGTTTTTCTGCCGTCTGTCAGAGCGGCTCGTCATGCAGAGAAAAACGCTCTACAAAGAACCTGCCTGCAGGAAGACAGGATCCTCTCTGTGAGGACGGGAGACGGAAGCTGTTTGCTGCTCGTCTCGCTCCGTCTTCCCCTTTTCTTAGCGGTAGAAGGCAGTGTTGTCAGATCATGAGAGAAACAAGCAACCAGCTCTAAGAAAACAAGCCCAATAAAAGCCCAGCTGGCAACCCACCACATTGTGTAAAACAGAGGTCACTTGTAAACAAAAACTTATATATCTATAGTAAAGAAAAAAGGAAAACAGATATAGGTGAAATTAAATTTTCTGTTTTACTATCCATTTCTTAATAAAGCTGTTTTTACGTGCTTGCCATTTTTTTTTGTCACCAACTGCGTTTCCATTACAGTGCATAAATATTTGTCTGTAATGTCGAACTAACACAATTTCACAATGACATTGTTTCCATTAAATAAGAAATCAAATTAAAATCACACGTGAATAAGTTTGTTTACGCACATAAACAAGTGATAAGTCATTAAAATCATGGCAGCTGCAGATGTAAACATCATGGCTGAATATATAACTCGGCCACGGCACTCGTGCTCATCATCCATCAGCCAATCGGAAGAGACGTCAGCGTCTCATTCAGGCAATGGAGAGACAAGCTCCTTTTACTTGGATGTATGCAGCATTTTGGGGGAATTGTGGTCGGCCATTTTGCAGAAGAGCTGGAATGAAACTCAACTCTTTATGAACTGTGTGACGCTGTGAGAGCTCTATTGGAGCCGGCTGAATGTTGTCTGAAAGAAAAACCCCAAAAGCAAACCATCATCCTCCTACTACTTCCTGTCATCGTCTTCTTTTGGAGAGCTGGCAGATTACCTTGTTATCAGAAAGACAGTCGAGCCCAAATAAGCAACTTCACGTTCTAAAACAAGCCCAAAAAACTGCAACTCGTGACTCATTAAATCATAAACGGACTTGGCAACTCTGGTAGAAGGTATCATTGCTTTATCTCTGAGATTGGGGGTGAAGGGGAGACAGTTAGGCTTCAAAGACGGCGGGGTGCTGAAGTCACAGACAAACCCAGGTGAGAGAGGATGGCTATCGGTCTGGTTTGCATTTGGATTCTCAGACGTCTTGCATACGGCACGGAGCGGGTTTTGAGGGGGAGAGAGACGAAGAAAACAGATCTGGGAACGCACTGGGGAGGGCTGAGTGAGGGGGGGAGACGAGTGTCAAGTCAAAGCCCTCATGTTCCGAGGGAAACCTTTCTACTTTTCTCGCAGTCAGTCTGCTGGCGTCCGACTGTGGGAATTCCAGGGCATCTCCTGCGACGGCGGGCCTTTATCTGAGGAATGCTTTGTCAGGTCTCAGGGCGCTCCTCATATCAGGGGGATTAGACTGGCTCCTGTCCGCTGAGCTCCTCGGTGGAGAGTGAGCGAGAGGGACGGCTGGAGAGCGTAGGCTAACAGCTCGGCCCGCGTCTGCAGGAGCCTCCTCACGCAGAGACCAAACATTACCTCTGCTGCTGCTGCTGCTGCTCGGGGAAAAGATGAAAGCTTCCTGTCTGAAAGAGACATTTCATCACTAAACAGTCACGGTTGGCCGTTGTGTGTGCTGCAGTGTGGAAAGTCAAAAACGGGAACCTGATACTCGGCAGTAGTTAATAGTTTTCATTTTAAAGCCTGTCGTCGCAGAGATGATTGTCATTGAGATGTTTATATTGACGACTTGACGTGCTTTATGGTTGGAATACGCCAGTGGAGCGAATATTGGATGAGAGGATTATGAGAATTCAACTAATGCTTTCACTTTACGTTTTTTAGCTTATTTGTCTGAAATTAGCACTGGATGATATGGCTGAAAAACATATCACGATATTAGGGTTTCATATCAGTCGATATCAAGAATTCTTGATTAGTTTTTTTGTTTTGTAAAGGGACAGTATGATGCAAAATGGAGTCTTGCATCACTCCATTCTCTAAAACA
This sequence comes from Girardinus metallicus, assembly GCA_903067095.1. NCBI lineage: Eukaryota > Metazoa > Chordata > Actinopteri > Cyprinodontiformes > Poeciliidae > Girardinus > Girardinus metallicus. The sequence continues at coordinate 51,829 of CAEGAE010078628.1, read as the reverse complement.
CACCTGGGGTTTTGCCTTGATTCTTTCATGCATGTTTGAAGAAACCTTTAATCTCCCATGGCAACCATTCAGCTTCTTCCCAGTGCAACACTGGTAAAATGTTAAGGGGTGAACAGAGGAGGCAGTCGTGATGACTTCCTGAAGTCGGAGTTTCAGGAAGAGGAGTTTTTAAAGAGACAGTGGCCCAATTTCAAGGCGCTAATTTGCGAAGTCACATTTCTTTTAAGTAATTATTGATACATACTGCATGTTTATAACAACTTAAGGTACTATATCTGGTACTGTGTTACATGCGTTGTGCTATAAAATGGAAAATGCATAGTACTGCCTCTTTATCAGCACTTATGGTGGCGAGTGGCTCCAGTTTGCTTGGCTAATTTATCCTAAATGTCCACAAAGTGTGTATGTTGTGAATGCTAACCCCCTATTTGACCGTTCTGATTCTGGTGAGACCTGATCCGTTTTGGCCCATCACCAGACCTAGAGCTCTGACTGATCTCCTGCCAGGCGATATTCTGCTGGAGTCTCAGAAGCTCATTTCCATAAATCAGACTATAAGTAGATTAGAATTGATTCCTTTAAGTCATCCTCTGTGAAAGCGGCTGCAGAGAATCGTAGAGTTGGAGAGCTTTGTCTCCAGAAACATCTGGAGTTGAGAGGAAAGGGACAGACATTAAAAAAGCATCAAGTCTTGATAAAACGGTGTGAAAATCACCCTACAAACTGCTTTGACTTTGAGATATTTTTTAACAGAATATCAACTTGGTGCCTGCCGAAGTGACTGGACACAAGTTCAGATTAGTTTCTGAATGATTTCCAGGGGTTGATGGAGACGGTGTGAAGAGTCTGGATGTTTCCAATCTGTGGAATCAAATGTTCTCCGTTTAAATGAGGAACTACTTTACCTCATGTCAATTCATCTTCAAGAACAAATTATTTTACTTTGTTCTTGAAAAAAATTTACAACTGCAGATATAAAATCTAAAGATTTCTCAAAAGAGGTGCGCATCATTACAGTTTGTTTGATCCTTTAATAAAAAAATGGCAGAGATCACCATTTCTTCCAACATGCACCGTTGAGTGTTTGCCGCACCCGAGCCCACGCCCCGGCTTTTTATCGCGCGGCGGTAATCATTCTATCACCGCTCGGCATCTCCCACTCAGCTCCAGCTCTCCCACCGACACCAGCTGACATTCTACACCGACATCTCCTGTCAAAACATGGCAACTTTCAGCTTGCCCAGAGGGCCCGATTTATGGGCGCAGCGGATGGGAAAAAAGCCGGGATGTAGCAGATAAAAACCGCTCCCCGGGTCAGAGGGTGAAGTATCCCACCTGATTTATTTACTGCTGCAGACCTGCTGCGTTTCTCCGTGCATTTCTCAGCTTTGCCCCTGTTATGACAGCCAGTCTGCAAATATTTGCTGACACTATCCAGAACTAAACAATGTCATTGTACATGTCTGGGATCTAGACCAAGACGGTTCAGCGGAACGTGCGATTGTTAGACGCTAGCATATACATGGTGCAGTTGTTTGCATTCCTGATAACAGGCTGGACGCGCGTGCTATAGCTGATGTGACGATGAGCCGTGCTGCCGGTGAAAATGTTGTTAAAGGATTAGTGAACATGTTATGTGAGGAAACGGTTGGCCTGAGGCTCGCTATCTGGGTTTTTACACTACAAGTTAAAAAAAAGTGACTTTTCTCAGTCATCCCTTCTGTGATTTGTATGAATTGTTAGGGCAAAGCTACACGCATTTTTTGTTTACTTACAAGAACTTGGTCATAATATTAGCAGAAAAAAATATTCAGTTTTACCAGAAAAAGTCTCAAAATTACAAGAAAAAAGTTATTTTAATAAGCCAAAGCTTTGATAGTTGCTAAATTCTGACGTGAGCAATTGTTTGCATGATTGTTTCAAAGTCCTCCTACTGATAATTTGAAGCCGATGTATTAAAAGATGAAGTATTTCTATTAAGTTTGAAGTATTTCGTAAAGAGAATACACACATACGTAGCAAGATGCTCAACATTACTCATTTAAATTTTTTGTTTTTCTTCATGTTTCAATTCTTGTGAAATTATGAATTTGTCCTCCTACTGTCACAACTTTATTCCTGTAATTAAACAAAAAATAATCTGGACGTAATATTCTGTTGTGGAATCGACCTGAATTCAAAGTCCAAATAAATCGACGCCGTAAAATATTCTTGTCAAACAAGACATCACTCTGAACTTTGGAAACCCGAGGAGTGCAAAGGGGGGAAAAAAATCCAGATTTTCCAAAAATTAAATCTTCAAAAACCAAAAATGTCATTAATCGATAAAATTGATTTATCGCCCCCAGACATAGATCACAGACGCAGTAACCAACTTTCTCTTTTGAATCTGCTGAGTTATAAATTACAGTCATACTGGTTAATGAATAATTAAATTAAAGCAGTATTTTTCCATCCACACACTCGTTCATGTTGCTGTTGGACATTTTCAGCTCCATACTCTTCAGAAATGAGACAAGTGGGGGGAAAATTCACTTTCTAGATTTTCTTAAAATTATTCTTAGATAAAAAAATTATTGACCATAATCAAATGTCGCTTAATTGCATGTGTTAAAAAAAGTGATGCCACAGAAAACAAAAAGAAGGTACAAAATATGTCTGTGAAATTTGCAACTAAAATTTTTTTCTCTCAGCAGAAAAAAAAATATTCTGAGAAAATAGTGTTTCATGTTCACTAGTGAGTTTTTGAGTTTAGAAAGTTTCAGCTTTTATATTTACTGTAGCAACGGGACGCCTGTCACGTGGTTTCATAGTCAGAAAAATATTTTTTTAAAAACTAGGGCCATGGATGTGAACCCGTTGGCGCATACGATTGATCTAAAAGGTTTGATGTGTTAATATTATATAATACAAATTAATACCATTACCTATTTTGGCCTAAAAGCCACTCTCTCCCATAGGGTTACTTTACTTCTCTTCCCCACTTCCTGTCCGACTACTCTTGAATAAAAAATTTAAAAAATGCCGCGACTTAGTGCAGCTGTAAATTATCCTTCCACCAGAACACAACCAGTTTATAGTAAGCTTTTCTAAACTACGTTTGAAACTAAATGAATTCTCTTAAACCTTCCGGAATATAGAAACCTGAAAAACTGAGATGTTTGGTTTGAGACAAACCAAACATCTCAGTTTTTAATGTTTTTTGGAAAATAAGCATTTTTCCATTTCAAGTGAAGCATAGTGATTAATCCTGATTAATCACAGAGCTCCATTGTGGTTAAACTGATTAAATTTTTTTACTCAGTTGACAACACTTAAAAAACACAAAAACATGATTTAGATCAAAAATAGTAAAAGCAACATTTATTTCTACTTCTGCAAACTCATTGAGCCTCTTTGTGTGTCATCAAGGTTAAGCTCTCTCCAAACTCAGCTTGATGTTGTTGAGTTATTTGAAATTCAGGTTATTTGCACGTGCATTCATTTTAAAACTTTCCTACCTTTATGTGCACAGAATTGCATTCGAAAAGTTTTGAAATGGTGACATGATAAAATATATCAGTCTGCAGTGAAACATGGAAAACAGTATTTACCTCCATGCGCTCTGAAGACAATTTATTCTCAGTCACACCCTGAGCTAAAACAACAGAGATCAGTGGAATCAGAGCGCTGACTGCTGTTATGCTCTCTGTGTTGAGAGCTTTAAATAATTCAGTCCCAGCCACACACACACGCGCGGACACACACGTTTGGCTCTGGGCTTCTGTTTGCGGGCTGAGTGGAGCCGCTCACGGCTGATTAATCGACTGGGGCGGCTCTCTCGTGATAAGTGTGGCTAATGACCTGCTGAATAATTCACCGGGCCTTTGCTACGGCGCGGATAGAAGGCCGAACACAACAGGCCATGAGCGCACCGCTACACCTCCAGACACAGGGGGCGCTCCATCTCCCCATTTTCCCTCAGATACCGTTAACAGCCGGGGTGTGTCATGGCAACACGGCCCTGATGCCACCATCCTGTTCACTCACAGTCACTTCTATCTCCACTCATACAGGACAGGGTTTCCTGGTGGGCATCAGGCTAAGCGTTGTATATTAGCTATATATTATATTAAATATATAGGGGTTAAAAGCATCTTTTTATCTTTAGTGAAACAGTTGAAGATGCAATGGTGTTTTATTATTCTCTGTATATGAACACAAAGGGAGTCTGAGGTTAGGTGTCTTATTTTCCTAAACCACTTCCTGTCCAAACACAAACAACTTCATCCAATAAAGCCACAAGTTATAAATAAATAATCAAAGACATGGTGCACGTTTCCTTTTTCCCCAAAGTCCAAGAAGCAGAGGCGACGAGGAGTCTGCTGTTAATGTTAGCCAAGTTAATGTTAACAGCAGGCGGCCGTCACAGGTTCGAGTCCCAGCCTCATGCCCGTTGTCGCATGTCTTCCCCCTCTCTCATGACCAACTTTCCTCTCTGACCATCCTCAAATAAAGGCAAATAAAACTTAAAAAAAAAAAAAAAATCTAGCTAGCATGGATGTTAGCCCATCGTAAGAGCAACTTTCTGGTCTTAAGACGCTATATTTGTGCCACCGTCTTGAGTTTTCAGTGAGACCTATGTGAGCACATATATCTTTGTGGACAAAGGATAATGTGTGGCGTGCCTGCGCTAAATGAGCAACACCACCGGCCAATCACACACAAGTCTTTCACTGAAGTGCTAAAACTTTTAAATATATGTTTTTATTTGTCATTTTCAGAACCGTAGTAGGTGTTTAAGTTCTGTCAATAATGTCAATACCACCCTCGGTATAGCAAGCCTTCTGGGTTTGATTTAATTTTCTCATTTGCTCGTGTCTGCATGGAAACCCAAACGTGTGTTTTCAGTCGAACACGGAACCTGTTTGTTAATCCGCCTCAACTCAGACTGAGCCCAGGCTCTGATGCTGCAGCCAGGGTTCTGTCCGCACTACAGGAACCGACCATGAAAATATTAGACTGGCCGTCTGAGTGGGTGGAAGTTAGCACACGTGCACCAGGAACGGAGGGCAGCTCTCTGCTGTGTGATCTGCGTCAGATCGGAGCTTTTGCGTATCTCGGTGAGCCTGTGTCGGGTTGTGTTTCTGAGAGCTAGCAGTAGTCTGTGATTAGCTCCTGCTTTCACTGTGTCAGCACTGATAAGCAGGACCAGACTCCCTTTGATATGACCAGTGGTCTGTCAAGAGTCCCGCTCCAAACTGACAGCTTATCTAAACGCCGCTCTCCGCCCATCTTCTGCTCGTCAGATGGGAATGAAACTCTTCTCTCGCTCACGCTTCGGAGAAACACTTCTTCGTTTTTACAGCACGATCTGAAGAGACTGAATTACTGTTACAAGATAAAACAGATTTTATCTCTGGCAGAGAGTTGTTTTTCTTATTTTTGTGGGTAGCTATTATAAATTATTTTGTACAATTTAAAGCCTGGGTGTGTTTTGATTTTTGCAGTTTGCTGCTAGCAAAGGATTTGGCTATACTGTAAACCTGAAAAATGATCAAATGTTATGAAACTAGTTGTGAGAACACACCCTCTTCCTGCACTTTGGCTCGTTTTACTAAACCTCGTCTATAATGTGGCAAATATTCAGGCAAAAATCCATAATAAGTAATCAAGTTAATTACAGTCATTAGGGCTGCAGCTAATGATTATTTCAATCTATTTAATCTATATATTATTCTGATGATTAATCACTTAATCCAATAAAAAATGGTCCCATTTTGTAGATTTTTCCACTTTACCTTTTAATCTATTTTATACAATATTAAAAAAAAACCCATTAAAATATGCAAATAAACACTTGAATTTGATTTTTTTTTTAAATAAACATGTTATTCTCTAAGATACAATAACATTCTTGGTCATTTACAGCAAATGATGCACCTGCAGCTAATAAGTCCTTCTAATACTGTGTATGGTTGATCTGGTGATTATTTAATGGATTAACTGATTAATAATTGGATAGAAAATGGTGCCTAATAGAATATATTTTTTCTCTTTTTTGACAGAATTTGAAGCGGTTGAAGCTAAAAATGCAACTTGAAATTCTGTGTAGAACATATGAAGTGTTTTTTTTTAAGTCTTACAAGCATATATATATGCTTGTAAGACTTATAGATACACCAGTGATTCTTGAGAAGAGGGACAAAGCAGGTCCTATGGATAAAGCACAAAATTTTAATAAAATACACACAAAATATAATTTTTTCAAATATCTGACTAAACTAACCTGGGCCATGTGAGCACAACAATGTATGTTTTCCTGGTGTTTGCTGAATATTTTTTATTTTAAACACTGTATTAGGTGGATGGTGTCTTTAAAATCCCTTGTCCTGGAGCAGAACTCAATACATTATAATAGTTTAAAACAATTAAAGGAACACTAAGGTAATATATTATGACAATTAAGTATAAATATTCAAATAAATAATTATAAAAGTATCAATAAATTGAATTAAAAATCTTTTTTATGTATTTTCCAACTCCATTGAAATTTGTCCCAAGTTTTTGTCAACACCGTCAGAAATAAAAAGAATGTAAAAAAATCAGGCATTATAGGGGGGCATCAGAACTTCTGAGGACCCCATGACCTCTTCCTTCCTCTTCCTTTGCTAAGAGAGCTAAGCAGCTCTGATTAGTTTATGTTATTCTTTAGTTTTTCTTCTGTTTTATTCCTAAGTTGTTCGTCACAACTATGATGTGTCAGCACCATTACTGACAATTTACAAAACTGTGAAGAAATTTTCTGTAATAAATGCTTAATTTCAGTAAACTGTAAAGATTAGCTACAAGACTGATGAGCTACAAAATGGCCTCCTTCAGAGTAACATCATATAAATTGAGGTAGTTTGGCATTTTGTCAACTCCCATCAGTTTTTAACTGACAGTGTGACTCTGTCAGTGATAGTGCAGACAAATCTCACTTAAATGTGCAGTTAATTCATTTTAATGTATTTTACATAAATGGCATTACTTCATATGTATCAAGTATTTCATTTTACTCACTAGTTTGTCACCACCGTCAGTTCTGCGTCAACTCCGTCAGATGGACGTTGTTGTTTGTTGTTTTAAATAATATATCTTTTGTTTCTTGAGAAGCATTTGTCTGTAAAACTGAGTAAAAATATCACTAAAAGGGTAATTTAAAACTACTTTTATATTTATTGTTGTCAGATGGTGTTGACAAAGTTCTGGATCAAGTCCATTAAAAATAACATTTTCAAAAAAATGTCGCAACTGGAAGCCTGCACCTCAGCATGTTTACATTTCCAAAACATTATTTGTCATATTTGTTATTTGTATATATAAGCTTGGGAAAATTTAAACCCATTTTGTCCCACTTTATATATATATATATATAACTGAATGCTGCTTCTCCATGTTTGGTTCTGGTTCTGGATGCAGAGCAGAACCTGACGGGTCTGGAAGGTTGATACAGCAACAGCAGATCTTTAATGTGTTTTGGTTCTAAGCTGTTCATTGATGTCTGATGTTGCCTAATAAAGGTTCTCCACCTTATAATTCTGTTTATTTGTACTTTGTAAGCTGTACTTCAGACTTCTCCAGTTATTTTTTTTTTTATCTTTGAGAGAGAAGAAAAAAAGAACAATGTCTGATCTCTTTTTTAAAAGAACAAATTAACGAATTGTCGCTGAGGCAGTCTTACTGTGGATCAGTGTTTGAATTCTTCCTCTGTCATGTCCTGCTCAGTGTTTCCTCCCAGCAGTTCTTCCAGGACAACAATAAAGGAATGATAAACGTCTTCTCTCTGCAGAAGCGTCGTCGTAGCACCAAAGAAAGCCGGCGTGTTGCCGTCTCAAGTGCCTCCCGCCCCTGCCCCCGCCCAGACCTCCGCCGCCGCTTCAGTCTCCGCCGGGACGCCGGTGGACGGCGTGGCCGTGGTGTCCTCAGGCGACGCCTCCCAGGTCCCCTCTGTGGACGCTGCAGATAGTAAGTTCCTCCAGCTGTAGAAAGTGTGAGAGCAAGCGTTTCAGTCGGGATTCGTCCAAGCCGTCGTTTGGACGAGAGAAAGTCGACGTTCTTTTAGAAGCTTGACTTCTCAGACTGCCTGCACTGCAAAAACAAAAAGTCTTATCAAGTATTTCTTATCCAGCTTCTAATGTAAATATATCACTAGTATTGAAATAAGACACTAACTTAAAAGTAAGTTTTTTTGCAAGATATAGAAGCTTGTTTTAAGTCAGTAATTCCTTAATATTGATAAAGTACTAATTCCACTGGCAGATTAGTTCATTTATAACAAGACATTTTTCCATATTATGAGTGAAACAAGCGTTTATATCTTGCAAAAGTTTTCTGTAAGTTATTTTTGTCGTCTTTTAAGTGTACTAAGATAGTTTTGCTAAAACCTAGACCAAAAACGCTTAGTGAGATTTTAAGCATATACAGTATATCTCAACAGGTGATTTTGACATACTGTCTCCAGTCCTGTGCATAAGAAATGTTGTTTAATTGAAGATTATTAACGCAAATCATCACATTGATACCGCAGAGATTACACAGTGGGGGAGAAGTGCTTTGCTTTTCAGTGAAGTGTTGGTTAAATAGCAGAAAATACTGAATCGTGAAGTGAGTATGCTTTATTTAGGTTGACATGAAATGTCAGCACTTCCTGCCTGCTCTCCAGATGTCTGAAGCTAATGTTCATTTTGAATGAGTCGGTCTGTGTTTGAGAGAGACCGCAGTGAAAGTCTGGCTCGACACACTCTGACCAGTTTACAGCAGACCAACACTAAAATCCAGTGGAGACTTTTAACTCCACTGGATTAAAACCAGTCAGAAACAAAGTGTTTGACTCACTGATGGTTGATTCATCAATGGTCGGTCATTGTGAACTCAAAGGTTTTATTGTGATGATTTTCTCTACGTAGCTGCTGGTCTCAGTTCTCCCAATTCCAAGACCGATTTCTCCCAGAACCACCCGAGCCAAACTGACCTGATTTGAAGCTCAGGATTGACAAAACTTCAGATAAAACGTTTTAACAATCTCCATCATTTTACGGTCTGTTCATCCTGCGGATTGCATCAATATGGTTGGTACAGCAACAGGTCCGTAATATACTTTGGTGCAAACCTTTCCATGACTAATAAACTAACAACAGTACTATAAAGTCTATTCTCTGAGCTGTAGGGAGCTCAGAGAATAGACTGAGCTCCCTGTTCTCCTGGTTTTAGTCAGAACCTCAGCAGCTGTGTTCTGGATCAGCTGCAGCTGGAGGATCAATTTTTTTTATATATATATATATATATATATATATATAATTTTTTTTTAGACAGAGCTGTGAAGACGCCGTTGCAGTAATTAATGCGATTAAAGATAAACCCATTAATGTGTTTCTCTAGATCTTGCTGAGATGTTCGTCTTTTAGAATACAGAAGGCCGACTTTGTGACTGTCTTTAAGTGGCTCTGAAGGTTCAGCTCCGGGTCCATCACTACACCCAGATTTCGGGTCTGTCACAAGTTTCTAAATGTAACAACTGAAGCTGTGAGCTGACTCTAGATTGTTCCTCTTTAAGACTAAAGACAATAACTTCAGTTTTGTTTCTGTTGGATGAGAAAGTTGAGGCTCATCCACACATTGATTTGCTCTAAACATCTGTTTAGTTCTGGGATGGGTTCAGAGTCACCTGGTGACATTTTAATGTGGTTCTGTGTATCATTAGCTACCATGGCTATGGTAGCTAATCTTATGACTTGTTATAGCCTGAGCTAGCAGGAGCATCTCAGGCTATAACAAGTCTTAATTTGTTATAGCCTGTTAACAAGTTAATACTTGTTAACAAGCTATAACAGAATAAACAGATTTATTCTGAGCTAAATAAATCTATTTATTTAGATATTAAATAGGAGGGGTCCCAACAATAAACCTTGTGGTACACCACATGTGATTTCTGTCCGTTCCGATGAAAAGTTAGTACAGGTTGGAAAAGAGTTGGCCAAGTTTCCAAACAGCAGCACTCAGACAGCTGTCATGTGCTCCCTTTTCTTTCTTCATCTCTTTTTTTACATATTCCTAATTTCAGATATGAGAATAAACACAAGCATCATAAGCTGCTAGCACGAGAAAGTAGATTTATAGGAATAATTGTGGACTTAAATATGCAGAAAAACCTCCGTCTTGTTCGACAGTCTTACAGAAAAGCATCATTTTTATACTTTTGCTTCAATAAATAGAAAATGGTTGAAGTAAATTGAGCTTTTTTTTTTTTTTCATTCCCAAGTCCACAGACAGACTTTATGGAGTCGTTTCTGCTTCTACAGGATGCTAAATGCAGCAGTGAGCATCAGGTGTTGGGAGTCGCTCAGCTTTTCTCAGTAAATATGCTTCTGAGTGCTCGCTTTAATGGGGCAGTGGGAGGACTAATGGAGACGCTCATTTGTTTTAAGGAGCCACTTCAGCTGGAGAGGGATGCTCCCACCAGGTCCACATGGCGCTGGTTAACACCTCCCCTACACACACCCCGCTCACACTCGCATTCCAGCGCACACTACATCGCGCGTCAGTCCCGAAGAGTTATCCCTGCTCCGAGACCGTCCTGGCTGGAAAAACAAGACGGCTGAAACACCAGAGGAATCCCCCCCTCCCGCCCCAGCACTCCCCACCCCACTCCATATTCAGCTGGGCATTAGCTTATTTATGAGGCACAGAGAAGAGAATTTACTGCCAGATCAATCACACAGAGACTTTGTAGCTCGTTTGTTTCTGTCGCCAAAGTGAAGTCATAAAGCACCTTTTAGTTGGATAATGAAACGGTCAAACAGCCCAGAGGAGTTGGTTTGGGATGATTTAATGAGGGGAAAATGATGAAAATAATCCCCTTAGCATTCAAAAACAGTGGAATAATATATTATTTTTATAAATATGTGAGTTTTATTGTCATCCAAGCTTAAAGAAAAAAAACAAAAAACAAAGTTAAATTGAGAAAAAAATTTTTAGGATTTCTTTTTACATGGCAATCCAAGCATATGGAGTATTTGGGTTATGCTAAAAAAAAAATTATGAGAATAAAGTCATAATGTTACGACAGTACACTCATCAAAATAATCATTACGTAAAAAAAGTCACATTACAAGACTAAAATTGTACAAAAATAGTCAAAATAATATGAGGAAGTTGTAGTATTTGAGAATGAAGTCAAATTATGAAAATAATTGTACAGAAATGAAGTCAAAATAATATGAAGAAAATGTATTATGAGCATAAAATTGAAGAGAATAGTCAAAATAATTTCAAAAAAGGTCATATTACGAGAATAAAGTCATAATATCACAAGAAGAGTCAGATGTGAATTAAGTCAAAATAATATGAGAAATTTGTAGTATTATGGGAATAAAGTTATAAAAAAATGTATAACCTGAAAATAAAGTCATAATATTGCAAAAATAAAGTCGTACGAGAAAAAAGTTGAAGTAATGACGGTAATGTCGTAGGGTTACGAGAAAAGTCATAATATTACAAGAAGTCTGAACATTATTACTTTACTCTGCTAATAGTGTTGTTTTATTTTTTTTATGTTCTTAGCAGAACCCCAGTGCTCCATCGTATATCTTCATGCATCTCAATTCAAAAACGACTTCTTTAAATGATCCTCCAAGAAAAAAATGTCTGGATTTTTTTATATTTAAATGGAAACCTAGAGATACAGCGATTTCCAATGTAAACTGCCAGTTCTTGTTCTTGTTGATCTCATTTAGCACCGTTAGCAAGGGTAGTCTGCTAGCATTACAGAAACTGGAGTCTCTGTGTACATTATAGAAAGTGTGAATCTTTAACTTTAAATATTAGTAAAGGCTGCCAACTTTTCCAACAGATGGAGGCTGGAAAGGGTCAAACAGGGCAGTTTGCTTTACTTCCTTCAGCCTTCCTGTTAGTTGCTGAAAGTCTTGCTCCACCTGCAGCTCTAACGTCTTTTCAACAGCTTCCTTCATCTTTCTTTGCTGCCTCTTTCATGATCTAGTTTCTGGTGCAGATATTTTATTACACTTTAAATAATGCAAAACTAACTGACAAGTAACCTTTCAGTAAAATAAAGGAGCTTGCTTTAAGTCAATAATTCCTTAATGTTGATGAAAAAGTACTGGCAGATGATTTCACTCATAAAACTATCCCCCCCCCATGCTCTAAGTGGAATAATCTACCAGTGAAACTACTACGTCAAGATTTTGTGTTCTTTCAGTGTAACCTCTTTTTCTGTGTATCTCGTTTGAACAAAGCAAGTGTTTTGTTCAAACAACTACAAAAATATAACACACTAGGAAGTAATTTTGTTGTAATATGTAGTGCAAATATCTTAGTTCGCTTGAAATAAGACAGTACTAACTTATAAGTAACTCATCAACAAGATATAACTTATTTTATGTAAATAATTCCCTAATATCACCATTATTGCACTTATAACAAGACAATTTTTCCATATTAAAAGTGAAGTCTGCCATTGAAACTAGAACTTTTTCATCAACATTTTCATCAATATTAAGAAATTATTTACATAAAATTAGCTCCTACTTGCTGAAAAGTTACTTGTGAGTTAGTTTTGACTTATTTCAAGCGAACTAAGATATTTGCACTAGAAACTGGACCGAAAATACTTTGTAAGATTTAGTTTTTGCAGTGCAGTACCCTGAACGTAGCAGTTCTTGCTGTGTGTGTGAGGGGGTGTGTGTGCGTGTGCGTGCACGTTCTTGTCCAACATCCAGACTAATAACTGAGTTGTTTGGTTTCTCCCTGCAGCAGGCGGCCAGGTTCCAGCCAGCTCCAGCCTGCCATCTGTCCCCCCACTCTCCCCTGTGACCCAGAACACAGCCCCCAGTATGAGGTGATTCATCTTCTTTTTGCCTCCCCCCTACCCCCTCTTGTCCTTGCATGCACAGTTTTTTACATTCATAGGCATACTTAGTTTTTATGCATTTCTTATGGTCTTTGACCTGGCTGGATGTTTGGCCTCATTAAAAGCACATATTGCAGCTGATAGATTTTTCAAATGTTTCGTGCTGATTTTACCTCAGAGATGGAGATGATTTGGTTCTACTCTCTGGACTCCTTTCAGCATCTCGGAGCGCCTGGAGCATGCGTTGGAAAAGGCCGCTCCGCTGCTGAGGGAGATCTTCGTGGACTTCGCTCCGTTCCTGTCCCGGACCCTGCTGGGCAGCCACGGACAGGAGCTGCTCATCGAGGGCACCAGTGAGTTGGCATGGAGACAGGTCGCTCATGGGGATGCACCGATCCACTTTTTTCACTTCCCATACCGATATCTGAGGTTTAGCATAGGCCAATACCAATCCGATACAAAAAAACAGAGCTGAATTTGCTTGAAATACAGTTTTTTTTTTGTTTTTTTTTTACATAGACGTAAATGTACTGAATTACACATTTATTGTAATTGTGGACCAGCAAGTGGAAAATAAACTATGAAGAAACTGTCAGTAGCAATAGGTTGACTACTTTGGTCAAACATGTAAAAAATAAACTGCAACAAATCATCTTTCAAATGGTTCAGAAAATGCAATTAGGAAATTCTTAATATAATGTCAAACAAATAATAAAGCATGACTTTGCTCAGAGCACAAAGCATAGAATTAAACTGAATAGATCTGCCCTTATGGATCAGGCACATTTCCACAGATACCCGATCTAGAATTTTTTTTGATATCGGCACCGATATAGATATTAATGAGGGATTGGTGCATCTCTATTCAATTCAGCAATTCAGTATTATATTCTGACTTTTGAATCTAATACGGTGATGAGCTGCAGGGGACAATGAGCTGGGGTGTTCCAGCGGGCTGGGGTCAGAGGTCAGGCCACTAACAGCAGAGTTTGGGATGTCTGCTGCCACCAAGCAAAATGGAAAGTTGATTGATAGCTTTAGGAGGCAGGGTGCAGAAATGCATTGGAAGGAAGGTGTGTGTGTGTGTGTGCATGCGTTTTTTTCAAACATGTCATTTGAAGAGCAACGAAACACACCAAAGCTTCTCTGCTGCTCCCCGTCTGAACCTCGGACCCTCCTCTGCCCCCTGACCGGCCCTTTAAAGCCTTGGGCTCGCTGTTAGGGATCAATGGAGACATATGTTGGTCAGGTCCAGCCTGTAATACAAGGCCCAGATATGTATTAGTTTACAGTAACATCATGTCGACTCATTAGTCCCATCAATACAACCCCCTGCCCCCAATGCAGATGGCACGAGGTTAGCTGATCCCTGTGTGCTGGGACAGGGACCAGTACGAGTCTCCACCAGAACCCAGGAAGCTAACACCACCTACCAGCCTCTAGCTGTCACCATGGAAACGAGGGTCACGGCTATCTGGGTCTGTAAATAGCTGATCTGAACCATTTGTTCTGCAGCAGAATGACTGTAAATCGCACAGCTGGATTGATTTAAAAAGCGATGTTTCTGTTGGATTCCCACCGGGTCAGAACCATAAAGACCTAATAACTAGATCTATGTTGGCTGACTGCATAAACACCAAATCTTGGCAAGTATTTTTGATCTGCTTTTAGTGCAAATATTGCAGTTTTGTTTCATTTCAAGTGTGCGAACTTTCAGATAACATTTTAGTGAGATATAGTGGCTTGTTTTAAGTTCATAATTCCTTAATGTTGATGGAAAAGTTCCAGTTATAAGTGAAATAATAAGACATTTTTTCCAAACTGTAAGTTTAAATTGTAAACAAAGTCTTACTCCACTGGAAGATTTTTTTTTTCTACTTACATTTAGTACTTTTTAAAATCAATATTAAGGAATTATTGACTTAAAACAAGCTCCTATTTCTTGCAAAAATTTTCCTTGTCAGTTAATTCTGTCTTATTTCAAGTGTTCTAAGATATTTGCACTAGAAACTCGACCAAAGCTACTTGATAAGATTTTGTGACTTTTGCACTGCTGTGCTACTAAACAATTAAAAACCCTTTTTTAAGCATTAGTCACAATTTTAGCATTTAGTCACATAGTGTGTTATTACTGTGCAACCGTGTCTGTTTTAACACGCTCTCTGACCCCCTGACCTTTTGTTTCGTCCAGGTCTGGTGTGCATGAAGTCCAGCAGCTCGGTGGTGGAGCTCGTCATGCTGCTGTGTTCTCAGGCAAGTGCAGCCTCTTTCCCTTTCTCCTTTCTACCGCCGTGATACTCCAGCTCAGGTGGAGGACGACGAGCTGCAAACACGGGTTCAGAGGGGGTCAAGAGAGGCCGACCTGTCCGGGTCACCTTTGACCCCATCGCTGGCCCTCGTGGCCCAGGCCCAAACCGATGAGGAGGGATGATGTAGATTTGATGGTGCTTTGCATTGATTGGCTCTTTCTTCTCCGTCCTGTGGGTGTTTTGGTTGCCAGGTTTTATTTAGCTGCTGCTGGATTCATGAATACTAATTCAGGGATGATGAGCGGACGTGGGCGGGGTCAATGATCGGGGTGGTCGATGGATCATTCCGGGATGGCTGCTTACTATTAAGAGATGCACAGAAGGGTTTCTGCTGGATAAAAACCGAAATGTTACTCACCCCAGAAAAGTGTTAATTATTGAGCTTCACCAGGGCTCAGTCCCTGGTGAAGCTATTGGTGTATTTCAAATTCAAAAATACTTTATTAATCCCAAAGGGAAATGAAATGTTATTGTAGCTCATTAGTTCTTCAAACAACATTACATTTTTTTTTTATTTGAAGTGTCCTGTTCTGGTACAGAGTTAGATACATTTGTTAGTGAGTACATTCATGTCTGTGGTTAAAGAGAAAACATTTTCAGTGAAATCAGCTCTGTTTTTCTGTATTCAATCGGTTTGGACTGATACTAAACCTCAGGTATCGGTATTCTAGTAATGACGCCAAATTTGGGTACGAACTTGTAAAATTAAATGTCAAACTATGTTCTCCTGTTTAGTTCATTTGTTATCAAGGTCTTTTAGCCTACTTCATCCTGTCAGGCAGGTCCTACTCCAATTATATGATGATTGTCCAGATCCGGTAGTTGTCAGGTATGATAATTACAGTCAATTTAACGAGGCAGTGATTACTTTACTCGGTAAAACCAGCGAAACTGTTCTCTCGGTTTTTAACAATAACCACAAAGGCATCTCTTTTTAACGTGCTCTGCTCTGTTATTGGGTGGATCTCCCGTCCCACCAAACGCCGCCATCTTTTCTTCCCTTCTCCTTCTAACTCCCCCCATATGTCGTTTGATTCCCATTACTCATTTAGCCTCTTCCACAGAAAAAGTAGCGCGGCCAGATTACACATCTGTTTGGATGTCATCGGCCTTGAGAACCAGGGCTTGTGGGACTCGGGAGGGGGACGTCGGAGGGGTGGGGGGAAGTGAATGTGAGCCTCCTCGTGTCCAGAGACGCAGAAACGGCGGGACTGAAAGCTCGACGGCAAAGAATGACGGCCGCTAATGCACCTATTTGTCATATCTGTCAGGGTGTTGTTTAATGCTAATCTAATCAAAGGCAGAATCTCAGTGATTGCTCCGCTGCACGGCTCATGCCTCGCTTTCCCCCCAACCCCCTTTTGGTTCATGGCCCAAGCTATTCCTTCCTTCTCCCCAAAGCTCCCAGCTAAACACACACACACACACACGCACACAGACTCTCTTTTTAAGTGAGACGGCCAGGGATTGGCCAGTGCAGTGGTGATTGCTTCAATAAATCATCCAACCAAATTCTCACACAAGCTAATGCAAATGTAATTTTATTGTTGTGTAAAGGGGGTGCAGCGGGGGAGCAGGGAGGGATGGGAATGATCTGCTGCTTTTCCCCACCAGGGAAAAGACGGAAACCCGGGACAGACTTCGCTCTGGGCTAAATTACAATACGTCTAATTATTTGTGTGTTTGTTCTCCCTGTGAGCCAGCGAGAGTGAGCCCCCCGCCCCCTCTCCTCCCTTCCCGCCATGATTAATGGCGTTATTTAGCAAGGTTTCTCAGGCCCTCCGGCACAGGAAACACTCTATTCTCACACAGGAAGTGCCTCTGTGGCCATCTTGTGATTCTTTCCTGCCTAGCTGCTGAATGAAGTAGATGGAGGGGATTTTGACCGATTCTTTTTCTCCCCAGCCCCCAGCCGCCCCTTCCACACCTTCATCAGAGATGTGATCGCAGCAGCATCTCTTGGAAATTTTAATTAATTTCCCAAGCTGGGAGATGGAGTGGAGCCGGGGTGAGGGGTCAAGAGGCTGGGGACTGCAGAGCAGTTTTTAATCAGAGATCCTATGAAAGTTACACTGGCAGCCGCGTCGGCCTGGCATTGAGGACCGGATGGTAAACCGCTGTTTGATAGTGCTTCAGATGGAGGCCGGCACAACGGCGCTCCCAATTAAAGGGCCATTTTAAACGGACATTAACTGTTGGGGTGGCGCGCTGCCGTTCCCTCATCTGTAATATTGATCCTGGTGGTCTCCTGAATACACAAACGGAGGATTAATGATCTTAAACTGTACTTCTTATAGAGTGGTACACAGAGAGGAAACGCGGGGCTTCCTTTGTGATTCAGATTGCGCTTCATTTTAAACGTAAATTGATGCTCAGCTTCTCAATCTTTCTTAAAATGTCACAAAAAGGTCCTGAAGACTGAAACACAGAGTTTGACTCTGGCTGCTGTGAATGTTGGGCCAAACTCAAGTTATTTTGAAGACAAAACTGTAGATGTCAAGTTTTTTTTTTCTTAAAAACTAATAAATACCAGTTCATTGGTATAAATATGGTATATATTTAACAATTTATATAACCATTTGTTTACAGTTTATGGACATATTCTTGTATCTGTTGGGCAGTCGCTATGAGTAGAGCAGGATTTTTAACGTGTTAATTTTGATTAGTCATTTACATAGATTTCAGCACATTAAAAGTTTTTTTTCTGTTTTTTTTTTTTTGTAATGCACAAGCAACAACAGCGATTTGAGACAAAGCTGCTTCTCTTGACCCACTGGGGTTTTATTTCTGCTTCCAAAACCTGATCTAATGGGACGCTGGAAAGTTGTGTTCAAGTTGTGCTAAAAGGATTTAGCTTAAAATAGCATCTCAGTGCTAAACATGTAGCAGCAGCACAGACGTCCCCAATGCTATGGTTCATGAAACAACTGAAACTTGAATGGGATTCATGTAGCACTTTGCATATCCCGAGTAACACTTTAAAGTAAACGGATTCGTTGTTGAGCTCAAATGCCTGTTTATTCAATAAATTAGCTGTAAAGTTTAAAAAAAAAAAAAACTCTGTCAACATATGGCTTTCGATTAAAATGCGATTAATTACCCTGCATTTAACTCGATTAAACATTTAAATCAGTTTCCACCACTAGGAAATGGACGCCAATTCTAGAGGGAATTTTAATGCCATGTTTTCATCAGTAAAACCAGATGGACTCAGATAAAAGACAGTGTGTCAGTGAGCTCCTCTCTTAAGATCAGCTCTTGCTGTTCAGGGAGAATCCATCCTGATCCAGTGGATCCAGCAGCCCTCCCAGGAAGCTGTGGGTGAATCGTGTTAACTAACAGTTTGCCCAGATATGTGTACTTCTCTCAGTTGTCAGTTTTTTAATTTTATTTTTTGTCTCTTTTTTTAAAATTCTCACCACATATAAGTTATTGTACTGTCTTAATTCTTATTTAATAACTAATGCGACTAGTTGCTGTACTATGTGAATGTCAAAGAGTTTGTGGTAATGCAATCCAAACGTTGTGGGTTTGATTCCACTATCATCTTGTCGCATGTCGCTGTGGCCCTGGGCAAGGCTCTTGATCTGCACATCGGTGCAACACTTGTGCAACACTTCAAGTAGTTGGAATGACTAGAAAAGCGCTAGTCAGCCCACTTACTAAATAGTCTGTGTAGCAGAGTCCAGACTAGAGATAAGATTGAAAATCAAAGAAATTCAAGTTAATCCCTGTCACTCACTAACCTTTACTTGATGCTTGATAAACGCAAAACAAACCTGTGTATCTGACGACATGCTTGTTGATGTCTGATAAGTTTAGGTTTTCCGTAGGACAGGAAAGAGACTTTTTTTTTAAAATAATCAAGACTTTCAGATTGTCATCAAGAGGAAAATGATGTCAACCCTAATAATTGATCTAATAATGATGTTACTGGTGCATCATTATTAGCTCAATCCTTTGTTTCTGTCTGTCCTGTCTAAAAACGAAGGTTTTTCAGGTCAAAAGGAAATAAATGAAATATTGCGATGAGATTTAAGAGATTTTTTTTTTTTTTTTTTTGCGATCTTTGCCACATCAAATGATTTTCATGCTTTTAAAGGAGCGCTCTCTCTCTCTCTCTCTGTCTTTGTCCCCGTTCGGAGCTGCTCTCCTTCTTGTCGTTTTTATGGCGGCTCTCCTGTTTCCCGGGTGCACTCCCAGGACCAGCTCCGGCGCAGTACATGCGATTAATCAGCACTTACAGTGGGACCGGAGAGTGGAGTTCCACGGCTGCCATCCCTCCGGAGTTTTGAGAAATTATCTCATTGGATAGCCGATGGTGTTGGATGCGCAGTGGCCCATAAATCTTCTCAGTAGCTGCATTTGTGTCCTGTAGATCAGCCATTATTGTCCGGCCCCTGTGTCAGCCCATCCATCGTCCTGCCATTTATCAGAGATGCGTGCCGTATGCGCTCTGGAAAAAGACGGCCAGGCGGAGAAATGCTGCTGATTTTTTTGTTTTTTTTTGTGTGCAGGTCGTCTCTTCCTGATCCTTTTACAAAATGGCAATCAAAAAGTAATTTTTGTAGGGCAGTTGGAGGTTTTCCTCATATTATTATCTTTTTATTCATTAAAACGACACTGTTGCTTGTAACTTTAAAAGGAATGGAAGACCACAAGATTAAAAGATTAACTATAAAGCTATACTGTGATGATTTTTCCAGTGGTATAATGATGATCCGGTTGTTAAACATTAACGCAAAACCATTTTGATGACGCCTTTAAATTTCCATTCACAGTAAAATTGCTTAAATTGAAGTACGAAAATAAATTTGCTTAATTGAAACACGCCAGTTTAGAAAATAACTCACTAAGTTTTTGCAATTGGATGAGGTCGGTTTTTGGCCGTATTGCAATGGAAAGACTTTTTTGTGTCACGTGATCAACAGCCAGATTGTACTACTGGTGGAAACAACAAAGAAGACGACAGGAAGTAGCAGGAGGAGAATGCTTGTTTTGTTGTTTTTTTTCTGGCTCCACCAGAGCTCTCACAGCGTCACACACTCCTTAAAAAGTTGTCATTTGATTGATGTGTTGAATTCGTAATTACTCCCATGCAAACGCAACTTATGTAATACTCTTCTGTCCGTTCTTTCCGTTTTGGACTGGATCATCTCTTCTAAAATAAATTACCTTTTTTACGTTACACCCTCAAACATCATTGTGTTTCACTGGTAAATAATTCAGTCATTTTATGCAGGTGTGTTATGGAGCTAATTGCTGCAGAACAGTGGATCACAGAGGCTCACTGCAAAAAGACCTCAATTTTACCAAGTATTTGTGTCTAATTTCTAGTGCAAATATCTTGGTACACTTGAAATAAACAAAAACAAAACAGCAAATTTTGCTGGATGATAAATTGTCCCAAAATTATTATGTTGTTTTGAGACTATTTTCAAGTAACATATTGATAATGGCATAATGATACAAGCTCGCCCTGTCAAAGACAAATAAATTAGAATTTTGCAAAAACACTGGAATGGGAAGATATTTTAAATATTCAAGATAAAACACAACCAAATACAATAAATAAAATGGGAATAAAAACCCCATGCAATGCAATTCAGTTTTCCTATAGTGCCAATTCACAACAAATGCCGCCTCAAGGCACTTTACAAAAGCAAAAATCATATCTATGTCAGCGGCTTCGTTTCTTTCCTTCAATATTCCATAAAGTACCAGAGAAATCTGTCTTTTGGTTTTGTTGTTTCAATTCTAATCCAGTAACATCGGCGTAAACCCAACTGTTCCATCCGCTGCTAGCATTATATGCTCCCAGCTACTCACCAAAAGTTAACCTGTTTCACAGATGGACACCTCCCCGTTTCAGTCAGCCAGGAGAAAGTCGTCGACTTCCCAAAACACTTGGCTTCTCCTGACCCTTGACACATTGACCTCCAAGTTACAGGAGGAGAGAGTGGCGAAGGGAGGGACGTTTAAGCCCCCCGTGGTCTGGGAATGGGTTGTGACGCTCATCAGTCCCCCATGCGATCGATAGCAAGACGTGACGACCAAGAGGACCAACCTACGGGTCGCAAAACTTCAGAGGAAGGGAGCAAGAGACCAAGATCAGATGTGTGTTGATATCTAGGCAGGTGAGATTGGGTTGGTGGATATTTGTTTTGGAACACAGATTAAATGCAGAAAATGTCGAACAAAAACAAAGGAGAGACGTGAGAAATCCGAGGAATGCAATGAAACCGAGCGACATATTTGCAATTTTCCCTTCTGTCAGCCCAACGTACCACTGTGCAGTTAAACAGGCTCACAAGGTTCAAGATGAGTGAAAATCAAAGAGCCGTTAACCTCCCCCTCTTCCCCCAACGTGCCCCCCAAGGTACTCTGCTGCCATGCCCCCTCCACATCTGCGCCACGCGGCTATGTGTCCAGCATCGTTGCTCTGCAACGCTGCCCGCATCCTTTGAAAATATACTCTCCGCTGAGAAGCAGAGAAAACACGGCATACACCAACTGGCACTTAATCCTAAAGACTCCCCGCCGCGTGCAACTCCGCAGCGGTGGAGGGGGGTCGGGGGTCAAGGGATGGGGGGGGCTTCCTGACAGGAAGCGGACTCTAGCTGAGAGGAGAAAATCAGACAGGAGACTCCTAAAAATATTGTGGCAGCTTTTAATTTGGCTCCCAGTTGGTTTTCCCGCAAGCCGGCTTCAAGTGGCACGAACAGCCGGTTATTTATACGCAACATATAATCGTGCTTCAGCCAAGGGCAGTTTCCCCAACAGAGACCTCTGCCCCTGACAGGCACCGTTAACGTGATGTTTTCCTACCCGACAGCCTCGCCGTTATGAGACTTTGGAATGTGCTCTACAGTTTTTCCCCTTGCTTTTCCTCTGTCTGCCATCCTGCTGATTTAACAACAAAATAATAAAAATGCAATCACTTGATGGGCTTTCCCAGATTTACTGTGGAATTTCGACATTTCTTATGTTAAACATTGGGAAGAAATATTGTAAACAAAAAAGACTTGAAGCAGGGGATGGAGGAGGAACGGAAACTAAGCAGGGCTCCAGAATGTTAGCTTGTTGTTTCTCTCTTCTGACTTCACGGATGGCATAAAAGTTGCTCCATCCTCCAATAACATTATCAGGTTATGCTAATTTAATAAACCTTTTTCTACGACTATTTCTATGATTATTCATGGTTATTCATTCAAGACCAGGTGCAGCATGACGCTGTGAGACTAAGAGTAACGAAGAGCTAAAAAAAAGTTTTCATCAAACTAAGTTTGACTAAAACTTAGTTTTTGAGTCAAAATAATAAAACGATGCTTTGTGATCCAGTTGGGATCAGGAGCCTGAAAAAAAAAAAAAAGACATTTTTGGATAAACAGCTGCACTTATTTTTCTTCCCACACCATTGCAATGCACGACCATAAAACTATATTAACACCACATATGAAACGTCCTGTATACAGTCGCTGCTTCTGCGTGGAGCGGCTTTTCATTGAGCTATTCTCGCATGTTTCTAGTTTGTGTGTTTGGGATATGGAAGCTCCAGGCCTTTGTTGGTTTAGTCCTGACAGTGTGAGTCCATGAAGCTCTCGGAGACCCGGCTGAGTAAATATTTGCACATCGGTAAATATTCCTTCAGTTGCAAATTTAAGCACGCAAACACCAACACGACTTGTCTGTTTTCATTTAAGCACATGAACATGCACATGTGGCCCGTTGAGAAGAGGCTCTGGTGTTGAGTTATTCACACAGCCTCTTGTATACCAGACTACTCAGCTTCTGTATTAATCAAAGAAAAGAAGAAGAACATTGTTCAGAGTTTTTCTTTTTAAGTGCCTGTCTGAATTATATTGCTGTTTATGAGACGTTTTTAAACAAAGATCCAATCTTAAAACGCCCAAATTTGCGAGAACTTACTACCTTCGCAGCCGCTTTCGCAGCGTCCGTGTAAAAAGTCCTGGCAAAATGAAAAACAATTTTCCGTCCGGCCTGGCCTTGATTGTCACATCCAGCTTGAGGATTTATGCTTTTGTCGTTCTGTCCAAAAGCTCCACTCCTCCAAGCCTTTTCAAATCAACAAATACTTGTGATTATGAGTGATGCCACCAAAAAGCACAGCTGACTTATTTGTTATTTCGGGAGAGCCGGGGACGTATCTTTCCCCGCTTTGGAAAATGTTTTCCTTGTGTTGTGGTGAGGCCGATGTTTGAAAGGCGATTTTGCTCGGGAGGTCTGCGTTTTCTCACCAGTGCAAGTGGTATATTTAGATGTTGATTATGGATAATCAGCTGTAATGACGGAAGTCCGTGGCATGTGTGTTTAGACTCAATGCCATCATCATGGAAGGCAGACCAAACAGAGCTGTCGTATTGACTTCAGATTTAAACGGGCATTTACACTGACAGTCAGTCTTTGAGTCGTTTAAGTGCAAAAAAAACAAAAAAAAAAAGAGAAAAAGGTCAAAAGAGAAGCAGCAACATT
This sequence comes from Girardinus metallicus, assembly GCA_903067095.1. Lineage (NCBI taxonomy): Eukaryota > Metazoa > Chordata > Actinopteri > Cyprinodontiformes > Poeciliidae > Girardinus > Girardinus metallicus. The sequence goes on along the minus strand of CAEGAE010078628.1, from coordinate 28,138 downwards.
AGCCACGGGAGCTTTCTCAAACATCCTCAACGTTTCTGTCAGGATCAAGGAAAAGCACACTCCCTGTTCCTATCGTCTGTTGAAGGTCAGGTCAGAGGTGAGAGGTCACCAATGGCTGCTTGTATCCTCTCATCAGGAGCGCCGTGGTCATAGCCCCTATCGCGGCCATAAAAGCCGCAACATCGCTGACCAGGCCAAGCCAAAATCCAATATCCCATCATCGACCCGTCCCCCCGTTTCGCTTTTATTTTCCCTCTTTTTTTTGTCAACGGGAGATGTCCCTTGGATCAGGGTCACCGCTTGTTTTTAATTCGACTGTAGGAGGCGTTCTTCAGCCCATAATGACGCCATTAGTCTTGCTATCACCTTTGGCAGCCTGCACAAAATGCCAATGACCCTTCTGCTTCTCTTCAAACCCAGTTTAGAGCTAATCCTGTCACTCTGCTATTATTTTGAGGTTTGTTTAAATGTGACCCTGTTTATCTTGCACCTAAATCTTAAATTTTTTTCTTGACCCCATCTTTAGTTGCCATTTTTCTCTGTATTGGCTTGTGTTCAGCACGTCAGACGGCGTTTTTCTGTTTGTTGTACTTTTTCAGAAAAGAGGATTCCTCATGCTTTGCAGCAGTATTCATACCCCTTGAACTTTTTGACATTTCGCACCGAATTGCTTTCAGAACTCTCCCAATTAGCAGAGAGTCCACCTGTGTGTAATTTAGTCTGAATCCAGCAGTTCTCTGGAGGCCACAGCGGTTTGTCATCATGAAGACCAAGAAACACAACAAAACACGGTCATTTTGGAGAAAACCTTTCCCAGCTCTGAGAGCTTCACTTTGAACTGTTTATTGTATCTTACTGAAATGTGGGACTGTACAGAGGACAACTGCCAACCTGCCAACACATGAACACAGGAACATCCTATTAAATTAAAAGGAAGATACAAGAGGATTAGGTTGAGGTGTGCTCAGTGGATGAATGGCCCAGTTAAAGTACCGATAAATTGGCCCCAATTTCTTTAATGTTGGGAGATCAGTGATTGGCCAATACTTCCATATGAAGCCGATCTTATCCATGTATCTTATCTACCTCAGCAAAGATACCAACCGCTGTCCTCTATTGCTCTGCTGTAAGAGATCAACTCTCTATGTAGCTGAACAAGCGGTGACCCTAATCCAAGGGATATCTCCCGTTGACAAAAAAAAGAGGGAAAAAAAAAGATCAACTCTCTATGTAGCAATTTTTAAGGAAGGAAAAAAAAAAAAAACATCGCCCAAAATCTGAATCGGCAGGTCAGGCTTTTTAGAGATCAGTAACATGCAATCTGCCGTAAAACCGCAATCGGTGCACCAATAGAAGTCAGTGTTCTGACTGATGCATCCGACGGCACGGGTTCCAACTCTATTTACTGCCTTGCTTCCTGCTGGGTTTATTTGTAGCCCGGCTCACCGGGTCTGGCCTGGTTCAGAACAAGCTCACCCCCCTGCCCCCCTCTCTCTCCCCTTCTAGTTTCTGCTCATGGTTAATGTCCGCGCTCCAGCTAAAGCCCCACGGCTGCTCCTCACACGCTCCCTCCTCCACGGCGTCTGCCAGTCCTCCACGCCGGCTCCCGTCTCTCAGGCCCAGACTTCTATTCCCTCTGTGCCCTCTTTTATTTGGAAAGCGTTGTAAACATGGTCAATGCCAATACGCTGGTGCGGGACAGAAAGCGGTTCTGAGCAGTGGTTAAGTGTGATGCTTCCAGAGTGACGGTGAGCAGAAAGTTTTTGGAGGAATGCTTCCCCTGGTGCTGATCGCTTTCGATGGTTCTGTACTTGTTGTGCCAAGAAGGAGGGGAAGAAGCTATACGGTTTCTCGAATGCGTCACGTGTACAAATATGTTTGGATGGGCATAAGGAAAGTCTTGTAAATGGATCTTTCCTTGTTTCTCGCGGCACTGATATGCTCCTCCCTGTGGGATCTCTAGGTTCACTGACAAGCTAGCCTCTACATAAACACTCCGTTTCCTCTATCAGCTCGGGAGATGTTGACAGCTAGCTTTAAATCATTCTCATATACATCCTTTTGTCACGTAAATATTTTTGTAACCTAGATAAAAAATATGTACATATGTCTGTGAAAGTTTTCTCATTGTCAGAAAAGCCTTTTCTTTTTTTTAAAATGCAGACATTTGGTGATTGAGGTTCTAATTTATGTGGCTTTGTAGTTTTTGACTCCAAGCTGAAATATTTTTGCACATATTTCCCCACATCCCCAGAGAGGAAGAGGGGGAGAAGTGCTTTGAGGTTCAGACAGGACCCCTGACCTTGTTGCTTTATTATTCTTTTGACGCTTGCGTTTAAGGTGTTGAAATATTGAACAGAGCACGAGAGAGACGGTGGCCGCCGACTTTTCCCCCGCTCTTTGTCCCCTTCCCGGCCCGGGCCGTGGTCGGATTGTTTAGACTGACACCTTCAACCATAACGTTAGTCAGAGAAATTTGTGAGGCTTACTTGTGATAAATGCGCTTTTAACATGACTTGCAGTGGCTCGCTCACCCATGTCCGTGCATTCGGGGACTGAAGCTCGAAAGTCTTTAAAGTTGAATCCATGGACTTTTTAACTAACACACGTTATCCTTTAGGTGTGTGTTGTAGTATTTTGATGTCTAAATAAAGTCACCTGGAGTGCTGAGCTCCTACTGTTTCAGACATTCAGGGAGTCACCCAACATTACGCCTCCATTATACGCTTTACAACTGTTCTTAGGAGCGAAGGCCTGAGAAGTAGCTCCTTTAACGTTCCTCCAGTTCCACAAGGTGTTTGCCAAATGCTGCTGCTGCTAGTCTAGAGGAGCTCTGTGAGGCAGAGACATAGCTGGAGACTGCAGCTCCAACCGTGGTAATAGGAGCTTTGTGGCAATGGGTGGAGCTTGGTGGCAATGGGTGGAGCTTTGTGGCAATGGGTGGAGCTTGGTGGCAATGGGTGGAGCTTTGTAAGAGCAAGCATTTGGGCACCCCTGAATGATTGCCATGGGATATTAGATTTTTCAAACATGCATGAAAGAATCAAAGCAACACTCCAAGTATGTTTTTGATGAGAGAATAACATTATATCATGGTATAAAACTCAAAGTGGATTTTTGCGTAATACTGCCCCTCTTATAAAATACTTTGATATTTGGTGGTTTAGATGTTGTGGGTTTGAAACGGAAGCAGCACAGTGCCTCCACAAGTTGGTTTTTTTTTCCTGTTGTAAAAGTTGCAGTTCTACAAACCAGAGCTGTGTGATGTGGCTTAAACATATATGTTTTTTGTTTTATTGAACATTTATTTTTCAATTTTAATAGATTTTTTTCCCACCTCGCCTTTTTCCCTTAAAAGAAATACAAATAATTGAAAATATATTATACAAAAACTGGCATTTATTTCATTTATGTCATTCCTTCTGCGAGTCGGCCTGAATTCAGCGTTAACTAAATAAAAGCTGTAAAACCCAAAGAGTGCATTGGTGAAATAACTAAAGAGTTCAAAAGCATTTGGTAAAAAAGCTACTGAACTGATTCATTTAATATTTAACAATTACATTATCACCATAGCCTAAAGTTATGTGAAAATTTTGACAGTTTGAAGACCAAAATAAAAATAATTCGTATAAGTAACTTTACAAAATAACAAAATCAGTTCAAGAGAAAAACATTTTCCAAATCAATTTCTTTCAGTGTAAACCTTATAGAACTTTAACAAACACTGCAAGTGTGTGTCCGTGTCTGACCTTCTGGTTAAAACGAGCGTGCTTTTCATTCAGTGAAGTTCCTCATATTGGATAGAGAATCCAAAAATGTTTCCTCAATTAAGACTTCATAATAAACTTCACTTTACCAATGTAAAAGTAAAACGTATAGCATAGTAAAAATACTCCTAAAAGTACATTTTATTCCAAAAAATTACTCAAGTAAATGCAACTAATGGGTCAACAGCGATGGATCATTTTTAACAAAATGCTGATGTTGCCGGTCACTTTGTATGAATAATTTCAACCTAATGACACAGATCTGTCCCATATTGAGTCAAGAAAAGAAAACAACTGTGTTTTTAATTTTCTGCTGTTTTCTTGCTGGTATTTATGACTGTTTTGTTGGCTTGCAGGAATGGCAGAATTCCATCCAGAAGAACGCCGGACTGGCCTTCATCGAGTTGGTCAACGAAGGCAGGTAGGTCACCTCACCTCCACCTCCTCCCCGTTGTCTCGTCCCGCTGACTGGTGGAGATCCGGCCCCATCGCCCGTCGGGCCCCCAGAGAGCCCTGCCCCGATGGTGTGGCTGTTCGGGGCTCTGCACAACAATCAATGATCTGAGAGCGCGGGGAGGCTTTAGGTGTTTTTAGGAGGAGCGGTGAGTTCAAGGCTCCATTCAATACCTGCTCATCCCACTGGGATCAGAGGGGGGAGCAGAGAGGTTAGGCAGAAGGTGACAGCAGCTCTGATTGCTGGTTCCTCAGTGACACCAGGGGAAATCACTCCTGATTTCTTGACCGTCCATCTGTCACTTTATGCCTTTCTTCCTCTGCCTTTATCTCTTTGTAATAATTTCTTCTGTCTAAACGTCTTGTGTTATTTGCCTCTAGCACATTAATTTTGGTTCCATCCTTTTCCAATAAATAAATAAATAACCCTCCTTCCTTCTCTGTTGCTCTTCGCTCTGCGGTTTCTCACTCCCTTTCTGCCACATTTCCAGTTGGCAGGTCTTAATCCCGATTTAATCCAGCTAGATTACCAGGACAGGGCTTTGACATGGCCCAATGAGAGGCTGTGATTTACTCTAACGGATTTGCTGTTATCCACTCTGAGGTGATGATTACTGGTCTGTGTTGCTTACCTTAAAGGTAAAGCTAAACCCAGTCAGTTCGTAAATTAAATTCCTTATATTTATCCTTTAATACAACGTTCTAGTTTCATAGTTGTGATCTGTTCTTAAATTCATAATAATATAACTCATTTTAGCTTGAATCTGAACTGTCTGGTCATCCAGCGTAAATTATTTAAGTGTATTGTCTTTTTTGCTGGTGATGTTCCTTGTGATTTTAAGTTTTAAAAAATAATTTCAACAGTTGGTTATTAATATGACTGTCATCAGGGGCTCTCCAGGAATCTTGGGCCCCATGACAAAAAGTTAATTCGTTAACATATTTGTTAAAGCTGTCACCATGTTGTCCCAGTTTATGAGACAGATAATCTGTGAAAAAATCAATCTCCTCCACCTGCTCCCTGGACTGCTATTACTGGCTAATGCAATGTTCTGACCAAAAACAACCAATCAGAACAAGGAGGAGGGTCTTAGCGCTGTCAATCATCCTCATTCACTCACTGCTAAATGTGCTAATGGTGAAAAAACAACTTATCATTACAGGAAAAATGTTTATCTGCTGTCATTGGTAACTATACTAACTAGATTGAGCATTCACAACAGGCTGCGCTAGCTGCAGCATAGGGATGAGCAGCCACATGATACTGTGATTGACAGCGCTAAAACTCTCTTGCCTCTGATTGGTTGTTTCTAGATAGCACTAGGAGAAAGAAGATTAAATAATTTTTTCACAGATTATCTCTCATGCAGTACTGTCACAACACAATGACAGTTTTAACAAATATGTAAAAAAAAATTTTTTTTATAAAAGTTACACACTGCAGCTTTAATTTCCCTTAGGAGATGACGGGTCAGGAGGGACGTGACTTAGAGCTGCTGACTGACCCATCTGTTGTTAAGTGTGGTAAAACGTACAGGGACAAGTTCAATATATGAATATGTTGGTAATCTATTTTTGCCTTAATTCATTAAATGTTAGTGAAATGGAGGCAAACAGCATTCTGGAGCTAAGGTAATTATGCTGAATGGTTGGTAATCTCACACAGTCTACCACCTCTTGGAGAAAAACTGGGCTACAAATTGACACTTTTACCTTTTTCTCTCTCCCTCTGTCTGCTTTTTGAAAACGTGATTTTATTATTTTTCTTAGCAGCATAGTAACCGCCACAGTCGTTCTGGTCCACTGACTGCTGCTGAACACTGTCAAAAAAATTTTTTTTTTACTTTTCTTTTTTTATTAATTTATTTATTTTTTGTCAAATCTTTTCTGTATAAATGCAGCTGCAGAACAGCACTAGCAAACTGCATCAATGCTCCAGTCAAAGTTTGGCAATAAGATACAAAAACTAAAGCTGGAAACTAAACAGAAACTAAATGTGCTCTCTAGTGATCAGACACACATGCACTGCTAGAGAAGACGGGAGTCGGAGAAGATGAGCACTTATCCAGAATCTATTTTGTAATAAATCTTTTTAATTTCAGGCTGTTTTATTGGTATCTTTTTTTAAAAACGAGTCCATCTTCAGACGGCACCCACATGTTGCGAGCATTAGCTCCGAGCTCCATAAAGGAGGTCAGTTGCTGTGGTTATTGATGGCGAGGCCTGAGTACTGCCACACAGGTTATGGAGGTGAAGGGGGCCCCGGGGCCCCTGCTGCACGGTGCTGAAACAGCAGGCTTAGGTTACAGTCGTCCTCTAGCTGCTGATCTCCCTCCCCCCTCGGTCCATCCAGTCTGCCCTCCAGCTCTCCTCCCTGTCCTCTGCTCTGTTATTGTTCCACTTTGCTCAGCTCTGACCTGTGCAGAGTTTCCCCTGACCCGCATGCTGGCGCGTTCACACATCACATGCGGGTTTCATCAGCGCCGCTAAGGGGAGCCAGGTAGAGAACACATGTAGCAACACGGCCGGAGATCCTCCCTCTTGTCAGAGATGCATATCATTAATGAATCAATTAGCGGCACGGTGCGGCCTGGCCCGGCGCGGCACGGCGCCTTCCAAATGAGATTTTCTGCTAATTCTGCACGCTCCTTTCTGAGCATTTCATGGACGTTACCTCCCTGCTTGTTCGGCTCAGATCAGGAAGTAAACTCGTTGTAAGTACTCTGTTGCCCAAGTTGCTTTTCCCCAGCAACTCCTGCTTAGATGCTTGGAATGTGTGGGCATGTTGCAACAACAAACTTTGCTGGAAGTTATTGCGATAAACGATAATATTGTTGCCTTTGAGACCGCGTCTGTCACGATAAGCAATAAATCAGTCGCATGATAAACTAAAAGATGCTTGATAAGGTTTCATTCTATTGATATTTTTTTCATCAGAAATTTTGTTCAGAGACTATAATCCATTTGATTTATAGTGTTGCTTGTGTGTAGGTTTTTTGTTTATTTCTTGGGGTATATAAAATACCTTCCACTTCCAGAGCTAAGTATTTTACAAAATTAAAGTTCATTTATGTTTTAGAGCATGAATTTACGTTATGCCATCATCACTATATCACTTGAAAATGACCTGAAAGCAACAATTTTACCTATTATAGCAATAGTTTCTGGGACAATTTATCCAGTAAAACGTGTTGTTGTGACAGGCCGTTTTGAGACCATTTTCAATATAACAATAATGGCAGAATTATGCAAGTACACCCTCTGAAACATTAACAAACTTTAATTTCTAGCAAACATTTAACACTGGAACTAGAAGACATTTAAATGTCCAAAATAATTAAACAAAACAGAAACGACAAATAAAAAGGAGACTGAAGTCTCTGTAAGCAAAATTGTCCTTAAAAAAAAAAAAAACAGGTAGTTGTGACCAAGACTTTTGTCATAAAAGTGGAAAAGATCATTTCCACTTGCAAAATCATGGAAGTGGAAATCATCCAGGTTGCTTTAAATGAAAATCCGATTAGCTGATTTATTGCTTACTGCGACAGGCTTCGTGACGTGAACTTTCACTACTTTGCTCATGAGCGTTTCCACTCTCCCCCAGGCTTCTCAGCCACACAATGAAGGACCATCTGGTTCGCGTAGCCAACGAGGCCGAGTTCATCCTGAGCAGACAGCGGGCCGAAGACATCCATAAACATGCAGAATTTGAGGTGAGTTCACGCCGTTCTCATTCACACCTGTGGGAAGATTTATTACATCTGGAGAACAGCGGGGAAATGGACGAAACAATATGCAGAAAATGTCCAATTTTTACAGGTTTTTAGATCTTATGTTACACACCTGGATGTATTTAGCTTGAATATTATGGGATAGACCAAGATGAGATTGAGCACAAGTGTGAAGTAGGAGCAATATACAGCCTTTTGTCAAAAGAACCCCTTTGAATAAATTTTTTTAAGCAAAAATAAGTTTGTGCATAAAGTTCTGCAACTTAAATTGCCTGTATTATGTCAGCTTAGCTGGCTGACTTTAAAAATATATCAAAAATTATTCAGAATACAGATTTTAGAGTGTAACCCTGCTTAAATTTGACCACACCCTTAGAGCTGATGTATGTCACTTTTATTAAATGTATATGTATCTTTTTACATATTTGTTAAAACTGTCACCATGTCCTGAAAGTATGAGACAGATAATCTGTGAAAAGATCTAGCTCTTCCTCTTTCTCCCTTAACTGCTGTTACCGTCTGAAGAAATGCACAGATCCTGACAAAAGCAACCAATCAGAGCCAGGAGGAGGGTCTTGATGCTGTAAATCATCCTCTTGTACATGCTGCTCAATGTGCTAATAGCAGAGAAACAACTCACTGTTAAAGGAAAACCTTTCATCTGCCATCTTTGGTTAGCGATGCTAACTAGCCTTAGCATTCATGGCTCTGCTATAGGCTTAGCCGAGAGCAATGAGTGATGAGCGGTGTGCACACGCCCATGATTGACAGCACTAAGACCCTCCTCCTGGCTCTGATTGGTTGTTTCTGACTGAATGTTGTATTTCTGCAGTTAGCACAGATTATCTGTCTTATAATAACCATCATTGTCACGACATAGTGATAGTTTGAACAAATATGTAAAAAAACTTTAGTCCCAGGACAGCTTGGTGTGTCCTGGGACGTCTGACGGCCTCAGGTGTCAGAGTAAATGTTCAAAATGTTTGTCAGTCACGATTGGGCCTAACCATGGACTTGCATGCATTCATGGCAGGCTGTTTTAGCCATAGAAACAGTCTAGCCTCTCCTCTGACCGGCCTGCAGGACAAACACTGCAGGACCAACTCTATCCTGACCCCCGGTCTGCTCTCTGGATCTCCCCAGCATCATTTCCTGTCCTGCTGGGATCCTGTCCATTATACTCCCACTGGGGGTGTATTTTGGTAGTGACAGGGATATGGTCCTCCACCCCCTGACACCTCCTTTCCCCAAGAACTAAGAGCTGCAGACAGAGTGGAGAGGTTCTGGTCTGGGTAAACCCACCACATCCACCCCCAGCCCTCTGGCCCCACTTTTACTGTAAGATATGTTTTTCAAAAGTTCAAGAGAAGGGGACTTTTAGATGAATCGGAGTTACTCATAACTCTTGAAAGGTAGAAATATTATGGGATGCCCTCTTGTTCTGGAAGGCTTTCATTTTCTGCTCAGAGGTCAGCTTTCACTTTGCTCCAGGTGGAAAATAGTCTTCATTTCTCCGAGCGTTAACACAGGCTCCACTTTTCTCACTAATGGAAGTTGTGTACTTGTTTAGTGGAGGACTGTAAGATTTTCAATTCCTGCCCAACAGAAAACCTTTCAGACTGAAGTCAGCGGCTGTAGAGGCTGGCGGTCTGATTTGGCCTTATTGTTCCTTTCATATGCTAGTTTAATTCTCAGGGATCAGGTCAGTTATTCACCTGAGCCTAGAACAGTGCTGCTGTCAGTATTAGATTATTGTATTGGATAAAACTAAGCAGAACCTCAGTCCTTCCATTGGACCATGAGGAAGCATAGCAGGCAGGCTCATCTGATCACATGAAGTTGATTTGTTAGTCTGTAAAAGTGTGGGTTACTATGGAGAGGAAAGTTGTTTACACAACACCAAGAGAAGCAGCTGTTGCTGCTCATCAATCTGGGAAGAGTCATCCATCATCAATCAATGTTCCTGGAGCTCCGTTTGACTCTATAAGCCTCAGATTTACATTTCTCACAGGAAGGTTAGAAAAAGGAACAAATCTCAGGATTTTAGAAACGTCTAGACATGCATGGAGTGTGTGGTCTGGTTTCTAATGTTTTTCTCTTTCACCAACTCTGTGCTGTCTTTAATAGCAGAAGTAAGAATGTCAAAATGATGATTCATTTATCTCAACAGCAGAGGCGACATCACACTGTGTGTTTGAGAGGCAGCCGGACATAATAATGGCATTATCAGTTAATTGTACATTAAGACATTTATTGGCCCCCTTTAGCTGTCACTAGAGTCTGATAGAAGCGAAGGTCTGGTATTGGTCTCAGAAGGTCCGATCTTAATCTCAAAAGGTTTGGTCTGGGAAAGTCTGGTCTTCGTTTTGGTCTTGGAGGGTCTTGGTCTTGGAAAGTCCGGCCTTTCTAGACTTCCCAAGTCTTTTTGATACCTTCCGATATCAATACCTTCCAATACTTTGGTATTGTATTGGAAGGTTTAGTCTTGGTCTTAGAAGGACTGTTCTTGATCTTGGAGGGTCTTTTTCTTGGAAGGTCTGGTCTTGGAGGGTCTTGGTCTTGATCTTGGACAGTCTGGTCATTTTCTTGGTCTCGAAAGGTTTGGCCTTGGTTTTGGAAGGTTTGGTTGTGGTCTTAGAAGGTCTGGTCTTGCCTCCACTTCTGCCGTTCATATTTGAACGTAGACCTGAAAGCAATGCAGTCCAAAAACTTCTGACGTTTGTTGCTCTAAAGCTGCAGCATAAAACTGGAAGAAGGTTCATATTTTCTCCCTTTTTTTATGTTGGATTGTAAGTTTTAGCTCAGTGTTTCATCCCTAATCAGATACCCAGCAGAGCTTGTCCCAAACTATGTTTCACAATTGAATTCCCCACTTAAATGCAGTTGCTCCTCTGTGACCTCTGAGGAGAAGTGAGCCGCTGATAAGTCTTGCTGGGTTATTGCCGTATTGATTTTTGCCTCCATACAGGCTGTGTTTGAGCCTGCCGGAGCCAACGCTTTCATTTTGCACTGCCACAATAAAAATAACAGGCCAATGAATCCCCCCCCCCGCACCCCTGCTCCCACTGAGGGTGGGGGTGGAAGGGTTTCAAAATAAATATCAGCTATGTCGCACTTTTAAAAGCATTGTCTCTGTAAACGTGTTGCAGAAACACAGACTCGGTTATTACGTTTCCTGCCTTTTAACTTGGCCCCGCCGGCGGACGTTCCCCCTGCTGCACAGGAAGTGATGCGGCCTCGGACGACGGCGCGCTGGAGAGCCAGATGTTGCACAACAAGCAACACATTTCACAAAGAAAATAATTCAAAACATTAAAACAAATTTATGTTTGTTGTCAGATTCCATATCCTTGAAGGCGGTGATAGAGGGGCCTTTTGATTTAGACTCTGTTTTGCCTCAGAGACCTAACATATGCTTTTCTCCTCTCTTCCTCGCCGCCTCTCGCCCGTCTCCTCCTCACACTCTCCTCGCTCTCCGCGGACCAGAATTGAGTTATCTTTGGCCCTGAGAGTAAGTTATTACAGTGGGCTCAGGGTGAAACAGAGATGAAGATAACTAGGGCCAAATCCAATTACCTTTTAGGGTTCTCTATCTAATAGGATCCTTAATGTGAAGGAGATCTGCAGATCGGACGCTCTGCCGCGGCTCGGCGAATGATAGACGGGCATCTTGCACAGAGGGAGAGAAAAGACGGAGCCCGAGAGATAGAAAGGAAGGGAGAGAAATCGAACTCCCTTTTTTTATGGGGGTTGTTCATTAGGGATGAAATGTGGCGGGCTCAGGGGCACGAGGGCAGATAAGAAGGTCCAGATAGGGGAAGAGTGAGCAAGACCCAAGTCATTTCTATTCTTCCTCGCCGTGCTGTTCCTTTCTGCTGAGCCTCATCCTTTTCTCATGTAGCACGTTGATTCATCTCCTGCTGCTATACGGAGTAATCGAATTGACTGTTGGAGAGACCCTGAAAGCCAGATGATAGCAGCTAATTACTGCTCTCCGCCTCAGCGTTTCCTCCGCTGGCCTCGTAAAACGAGCCGGGGCCGTCTCCCCGTGTTAATGACATTAACATTGAACTGAAACTTGTTATGTTGTGTTAGCGTGGTCTAGCTTCAACCATCAGAGAAAAGACAGCCTGGACTTTGGGTTGTGGTGATGAGTCCTCCAAGGAGAAAGTGCTTAGCATTTAGCTAACGGCTCTTCCATTGCTGAGGACATGCAGGACTGGAAAGGCTGTGAGGAGAAAGGAGCTGCTTTAAGAGTTTGGAAGACTTCCTTATCATCACTCTAATGTTAACACAGATTAACTTTTAATTTCAGGTTATCGCAGGAGCAGTAATGTGTGTTTTCCAGCCATATAGTGCAATTTTACAACAACTTCAGTTGTTATAAAATTACTGAATATATCAAATATGACTTAAAAGAAATTTGACTTTACAGTTTGACGCCTTGAAACTGGGCCTCTGTCTCTTTAAAAAAACTCCCCGTTCAGGAAATCGTCACAACATGGCTCCTTTATTAACCCTTTAACAACGTTTTTACCAGCTTTGCTCGGAGAAGTAGTTCCTATAATGAACTCAACAGATGGTCAGCTCCACCAGGTGTTTGCTAATTGCTCCTGGCTAGTCTGAAGGAGCTGAGTGGGGGCATTGTGGGTGAGTTCTCTGTGAGGCAGAAGAAGGAGCTGCACCTCAAAGGTCACAGTTGAATGGTTGCCATGGAGATTAAAGGACTTCTCAAACATGCATGGAAGAACCGAAGCAACACTCTAAGTATATTTTTGGTGAGGAAATTTTAAGCTCAAAAAGCTCAATTGAGCTTTTTGTCCAAAATTATTCACGGGTATGAATAATTTTGGACTATACTGTAGATTTGTCTTCAGCTAATTTTGCATGAGTCTTTTGCATGGGTGATTTATGCATTTCTTTTTATCCTAAAATGTCGACCAATAAGCTAAAGCCGTTTGTATTTGAGAAATACAAAGTATACCATCTGAATTTATAGGATGAACAGAGGTCTGACTACAACACGGCCCCATAGGGAGAGAGAGCGTCTCGGCTCCCAGAAGCTATTTTCACCACATTAAACTGATGGCAGCGCCCGGACTGATAGCTGCCACCTACTGTAGCTGGCTGTCATGTAGTTGTCGCAGCTGTAATGTAGTCTGTCAGCAGGGCCGGGCGCCCCGCCGTCCCATTATGGGCAAATCTGTTGTCAGGAGAACGAGAGAGGAAGAGAACAGCAACATGCCTTTTCCCAGGATTGTGCTGTGGAAAAAAAAAAAAAAAGAAAGTGCGAAACTTTACATATTAGAACAATACGGTTCGAATTTGTCAGATTATTTCAGCAGGCGTAGTTCCACTCTGCTGTATTTGAGAGCCCAGGAGATGGGGAGGGAAAGTGGGCTACAGAGGGTTGTTGGGGAGCCGCAGTCTCAGGCCTGCTGTCTTGTCAACATAATGAAGTCCCCAGGTGCCTCCTCTACTGGTCCCATCATTATGTGTGACCAGCTAGGCCCAAAATATGACTCCCTGCCGCTGCTGCCTCTGCTTCTCTTTTGTCACCGCTCAGACGTTCTCTGAAGGTGAGCCTGCAGTGCTGGATCAAAGTGAAACATTGAGCTTCTCGAGGCTTTGTCTGTGTTTTGCATCATGTTCTTTTCTGCGTTTTTATCCGTACTTGGCCTGTGTTAAACCTTTTATACTGTTTAGTTGGAGTAGGAAATCCTACTGGGTATTTTTGGTTTAGTTTCTAGTGCGGATGTCTTGGTGCGCTTAAACTGCGACAAAACTATTCAGCAAGAAATAGGAGCGTGTTTTAAGTCAATAATTCTTTCATTTTGATGAAAAATTATTAGCTATAAGTAAAATAATCTGCCAGTGGAATGAGACATTTCGGCTTATTATATGGGCAAAATGTCTTGTAGCTTATAACTAGAGACGCATCCGTCCAATATTAATATCTGCAAAAATCTGACAAAAATTCTAGATCAGGAATCGGTGACAATGTGTCTGATCCATGAGCAGATCTATTCAGTCTTATTCTATGCTTTGCTTTTCAGCGACGTCATGATTTTTCTTTTTTTACTTTATATCTAGAATTCCTAATTACACTTTCTGAACCATTTGAGGTTCGTTGCAGCTTTTTTTGTTTACAATTTTGACCAACTTCAACCTATTGTTTTTGTCAGTTTCAGTTTCTTTATTATTTATTTTCCACTGATTGTTCTACTCTTAATCGCATTAACTGAACAGATTAAAGTTGTTTTTACATGTTGGACCAAACCTGTGAGGCTATTGATATATTTAAGTATGCTGTACTGGTGCGGAGTTAACAAATAAATTACTAATTCAGTGCATTTATGTTTGCACTTAAAAAAGAAACTGAAGTCAGTTCAGCTCTGCTTTCCTGTTCTGGATCTGTATCGGCTGATAATAAGCCTCAGTTTATTATCAGTGAATCAGTTTATTATTAAAAGTGAATCGTGCATCCCTCGTTATTTTTCATCAATACTAAGGAATAATCAAGTTAATCAAGCTCCTATATCTTGCTGAAAAGTTACTTGTAAGTTACCTTTCTCCTATTTAAAGTGATCTAAGACATTTGCAGTAGAAACTAGACCAAACATACTTGGTCAGATTTTGTTTTTGGCTCTCTTGTAGTCTACATTCTCTGCTGCAGCTCTGTAATGTCACTTTAATTCCTCCCTCTGTTCATTTGTTGTCTGCAGAAGATGATTCTCATTGGGGTTTTTTTTGTGATGCGTGACCTTCAAACAGCTCGAGTTATTTTGCAAAAGGTGGCACTGCAGACAAATGTAGCGACAGGAGGGCGCGGTCCTGCAGAGACGGGGAGGTTTCCTACGCAGGGAAGATGAAGAGGCCTGCAGCCGCGCATGGTGACCAGTCCATTACAGATGGACCAGACGGGAGGAGGAGGGAGTCGCTTTGATAAGTGTAGTGGCTGCGTTAACCTTGATGGCCACTAGCATCGGGGGCTGTTGCCAGCAGAAGGGATATGTTTCAACTGGATTAGATTTTTTTTTTTTGTCTTCTGACACAAGAGAAGGGAAAAAAAAATCAATACTTGGGGAACATTGGATGACAGGGGCATCATTTCAGAATTGAAGTAGCTGTCAGACATTGTCATTTGCTGACTTTTGTTCGCCATTGTACTTTTAAGCCCTCATTTTTCTCCCCCTCCTCTCCCTTTCACTCGCATCTTCCCCGAGCCCATTGTCTGAATTCCCCCGGTGACGTTTTATGTTGCAATTTGAAAACTCGAGGGCAAGAGATCAAGTGCAAGAGAAGCTCTCTGAAACCAATTGGACTTGTTCAGAATGTACTTTTGCTTAGCGACCCTCCCTGCCCCCCCCTCAAACCCCATTCCTCCTTTCTCATTTCGTCCTCTTGTGTCCCCAGACCTCCATTGTGCTCCGGGAGGAATTTATTTGTTCTGCATTTGCATTCTCTGATACTAGACAAGGACAAGCGTGATGGGTCGCCTTCTTCTGGACACATTCTCTGCCCGTTTGTAAATGAAACCCTTGGGGAGTGCTTGTCGACGGACTGGAGAGATGGGAGAGCCTGGTAGAGCGATAGATGAACCTCTGAAAGCTTCTAGCCCAGATGTGCCACCATTGTCAGGAGATTGCAAGTCGAGCACTTTAATAACGCCTCTGCTGTTTTCCTTCTTCCTTCCACTTTTAGACGCTCAGATATTCACTCCATCATTGTTGTGGCGCATTAATTCCTCTAGATCTTTTTCTGTCACTTTAATTCATAAACACAGGGCTGATATCTTGTAATGAGCCTCCTTTCTGTGGGCTGTTACACCGGTTAACCCTCTCTCATCACAGCGGAAAGAGACAAGTTCAGCGTTAAACACCAGATTTCATTTTTTTCAGTACTGATCCGCCAGCCCTCATCATTAGCTCAGTTTACATTACAAATGTGCGTAAAAATTAAAAATGACGCAAAAATAAAATACGCAGTTGCTGTGTGTCCAATAAATAAGAAACCCAATTACAATCGCCACCTGAATAAGCTTGTTCACGTGATGTGTTATTAAATAACATACCGAGGCAGCATCCTCCAGCCACATCCTAGGCTGTCTTGTTTTTCATGGTTTGCTCCAGTGGCAACATCCAGTTGTTGATCATGTTATCCATATAGTGCAAAAAAGTGTTTCCGTTCCATTTTGGCAATGGAAACACTTTGATGAGGCCAAAAAAAAAAAAAGAAAGAAAATCCTCATGTTAGTGTCAAAACTTTGTATCGAACAAGTTGTTTCGAAATTGGCAGATTTATTAAGCAAATTTATTCTTGAAATGTCAAATTTGCAACTTGTAGTCAATGGAGACGCAGGTACTGTTTGAAAAAACTATAAAAAGCTATACTAAGCTAGCTGTATACCTAGTCTAAGCTAGGTATTCAGGCTATATAGCTAGCTAAAGCTAGCTATATGACTTAAGCTCAGGTAGGCTAGCTATACACCCTGTATAGCTAGCCTGAGCTAGCTGTACAAAGCAGCTAGTACAGTAGCTATACAAAGAAATATTTTGGTGTGTTAATGACGGTGATTCTGACAGGTGTGTAAAACCCCTGCCCTGATAGCTGTCTGGTTTCTCCCTGCATCAGAAAGCGTTTTCTCATCAAGTTATAATCTTCTCTATAATTCCCACGGTCCTGCTGCTCTAATGTCTCCTCCCTGACTTTGCTCTTTCTATTGTGACAAAACATACATTTATTTTAAATATGTGAAACTGCAGCTTTAATCCTTGAACTGATTATTGTTTCCTCCTCTCTCCAGTCACTTCTTCTTCAAAACTCCACAACACATTTATATTTGTTAAATTTTTTTATCCTAGAATGGATTGTGGGAGGCGCGACTGGGGGCGTAAGTGACTCGATTAATGCCAGTCATTATAATTTTGTCTTCACCGAGCTGTCTCCCACAGTAGAGTGGGCTCCCGCGCAGCAGCACGACCCTGTCAGCCAGGCTGTGTAATGGGAGGTGCTGCCCGTGATCACAGTGTCGTAAGTCATAATGGTCCCGCTTGCCAGCAAGTTGTGCCCTTGTGGCTGTCTGTTTAGCAAGCTGACAGAGCGTAGTCCCACCATTCGGCCGCCTCTGCTGCAGCCGACTAACACGGACAACTTATAACCTTTTTTTGTTTTTGTTTTTTTAGGTTTGGTTTTGAAATATGTGCTGAGAACTTCTAAGTATCTTTTTGAGCTCTTTAAACAGTAAATATAAAATTGAATTCCACGTGTAATTCATGTGTAAGCTTGTCACGATAACAGATTTTGCTGGACGATAATGCGCGGATATCCTCATATTTTAAGATCATTATAATTTAGTTTCTAACGAACATTTATCACTACAACTAGAAGACATTTTAGATATCCAAAATAAATTAAAGGACAGAAACAACAAATAAAAGGAAACTGAAGTCTGTGTAAGCAAAATTGTCCCTCAAAAAAAGCAGCTGGTTGAGGCCGATGCATTAGACTGAAGATTTCTGTCATCCAGTGTTGTTTAAAAAATAAAAGGCAAGAAAAACAAAATCATGCAAATGGAAATGGTCTCCCTTGTTTTGGACTTTCTTTTTTGTCGTTGCACAAAGACACGACGGTGAATCTGACAGCAAAATGTCGTTGCTTGGCAACTGGAGTACACAGAAAGTATACTATTTGTGACTCTAAATACTAAACACAAGTGTTAGTCGTGCAGGTAAACAATAAAATAAAATATAAAAAATACCAAAATTTTTTGAATGAATATTATACAAATAATATATTGCTAAATGTATATTAAGGCCCCAATAAAATCACTTTTGAACTGTTAAGACTATGAGTAAAACTATTGAAATAGCATTTACAGTTTTACTCAAATTATAAATGCTATAGTTTGAGTAAAACTATAGCATTTTCAGACAGTCTGAGCGTGTTTTCATTCATCATGTGACTAATTGCTTCATTAATTATAGCGATTTTCTTACTATTTCTGCTTTGCACAGGATTCCGACATTTAAATGACCAGTTTGGTTTAAAAGCCCAATCACACAAAAAATGTTTATTTTACACTGGGTTATTATTTCAGCGAGCCTTTAGTAGAGGAGAACGCAGCATCAAGTATTTCATAACATCTATCGTAGTAACATGACATAATAAGTCCTTCATTAAACCCACATCAACAGAGTGACCCCTGGCAGCAACGCTGACTTGTCCTTTCCACTTACAGAGGAAACCCAGCTTAGCGTTTTAATGGCACGGCTCATACGTTCAGCTTCTCTGGTTGTTGTTTTGGGCCGCGGTCTTCTGGATTTGGCCTTTTGTCCCGTGGTCGACTCCGGCTTTTGGATATGAGCGGAGCTCATTACGGCGTGGAGGGCTTGGCTGTTTGGGCAGGTGATGAAGTGTTTGTTTATGGTTATGAGTTTGAACCCAGCACCATTGATTAGTGCTGCAGACCTTACATGTTTCAGGCAGCCACAGATGGAAATGGACTCTGCTTCAGGTCTCTGGATGAATTTTGTTTCTGCTGTTCTCAGTTTGGAATTTAATGCAAGGATCTTCCAGGCCTGGGAAAGTCTAACGCAGCATGGAAATATATGTAGCACTTTATTATAACTATACCTTATTTAGTCTTATTTAACCATTAATAATTAACCTTGAAAACATCAATTAAGGATGATTTAAAATAACACATTTATTAATACTTTACCCATAATAATACGGATTTTGTTCCCTCAATTTAATAAGTTCCACAGTCAACTTACAAGCACATCGTCTCACCACACTTAACATAGATCATAACTGTATTGATACATTCTTGCACGACCGGCCCTTTAAGAACGTTCAGGATCTTGTTTTGGCCCAAAACAAAAATTCATTTGACATCCCCGTAATAGAGCGTGAATCAGGTCTCAGATGAAGATATTTAAAGCTTATAGGCGGAGCCTGTGTACATACAATCTCATCCATTTTTAATATACTAATAATAAATACACCTCAAAAAGCACATCGTACATTACTCATACAATCCGTAATAACTAAATATGCCCAAAACCAACATATTCAGTGTTTATTCATGCTTAATAACTCATGAATTAACTATTCTACATAATGTGTGTATATGTTAGTACTTTCATTTGAACATTTGCAATCAGGAATAAACACTCAGTATGTTGGTCTTGGTAGTAATTAGTCATTATGGGTAAAGCATTTATAAATGTGTTACTTTCTATTTCATTAAGTATGAATTATATTTAATTAATAATGTCTTCAAGGCTAAGTAACAACTCATTCATGGTTGTTAGTCTAAATTAGGAGTAGTTATTATAACGTACTTTTCTTCCATTGTCCGTCCGTCCGTTCCAAGTGATGGTTTGTGGGAGGTTCTTTGTTCTCTAGAATCATCTGCAGTAAACGTATACAAAACTTCATTATTAACACTGAGTACACTTCAAAAACATCTGTAGTAAATGAAAAATATGTAGGAACCCGGCAGCACCAAACACACACAGCTTCATGTCTAAAGTTCCAAGCCCTCGCTCCGTCGTCTTCCTCCTGTACTCTGCTCATTTAGCCGTTTCCCAGTTCATCACGCCGGAAGGTCAGGACCCACTTTAATGTCACGTAAAGAGACATAGATTGATAATTAAAGGCACGCAGCCTCCAAAGCAGCCCCCTGTAATGTGATTTATGCCTATGGATTTCCTGTCAGATCTGAAATGTTGGCTCTAAAATGGAAGAGAAGGGCCTATTATAAAATGATTTACTGTGTTTTTTTGTTTTTTGTTAAGTATGGGATGTTCTCCTCAGCTGTGCTTCTTCGTTTCTAGATGCTGTATCGCTGTTGGGGAAGCAAACATCTTAAAGGGGCAGTGTTTTGTAAAATGGACTTTTTCAGCTTTACATCGTGTTATGTTATCCGATCATCAAAAACATACCTGGAGTTATGCTTTGAGGCTTTCATGCATGCTTTAGAAATCCTTTAATTTTCCATGGCAACCATTCACCTCTCCCAGCAACTCCCCCACTCAGCTCCTTCAGACTAGCCAGCAGCAATTAGCAAACACCTGGTGGAACTGAGCTCATTATAGGAGCTACTTCTCAGTGAAACGCAGGTAAAAACGTTGATAGGGGTTAATAGAGGAGCCATGTTGTGATGACATCCTGAAGACGGAGTTTCAGATAGAGCAGGAGCTTCTTAAAGAGACAGAGGCCCTCAGGGTGTTAAATTACAAAGTCAGATTTCTTTTGTTATATTTGATATTCACAGCATTTTTATAACTGAAGGTAACATAGTTACTTGATTGTGCTATCAGGTGGCACTATGTGCCTAGAAAATACATAATACTGCCCCTTTCAAGTTATTCTGATGAAGGCAGAAACACAAACTAGCACTACAGTAAGGGTTACAGGATTTTCAGGGATTTTTGGTCAGAACTTTCATAAGAAATTGTAAAATGCTAACACAGTATGACTGGGTGGAGCTCTGGGTCAGCCACAAGCCCTGCATGAATAGGAGGCTAAAAAACTGTTTGTGAAATAGTTGTGAGTTTGTTCATGAGATGATAGCTATTCCTTTCAGGAGGTGTTGCTGCAGAGTTCAAAGGCTTGTTCTGATAACATATTCTGACAGAGAAAAATGGCCGCCCTGTGTTCTGTGGTACCGTGTGCTGGAGGGCATTAGAAAATGCATGTCCACTGTTATTAATCAACATGACACAAGGGCAGAAATGACCCGCACGCTTTCCGTTTATTCAGAAGAGACCCTGCGAGTCTCATATCTCTACTCTGGTCTGCACCTGTGTGCGTGTGTGTGTGTGTGTGTAGCTGCAGATTTTATATTTTAGAATGCTAAGAAGGAAAATTTGGGCAAAATATGATTCCATTTGCTCTGTGATTTATTTTTTTTCCTTCCCTTCCAGTCGAACTGCGCCCAGTATGCGGCAGAGAAGCGAGACGAGGAGAAAATGTGCGACCATTTGATCAGAGCCGCCAAGTTCCGCGACCACATGACCTCCACCCAGCTCATCCAGAAGATCGTCAACATTCTGACTGACAAACACGGAGCCTGGGGAAGTTCGTCCGTCAGGTAAGGGCGAAGTTGGCACAAAAACTGGACATTATAAAAGAAACGCATTCTGCGGTCGCCATAACAGCAACAGCAGAAGGAGGTTTTAAAGGGCTTGTCTTTTCATTTTCACAACTTTTTCTTTTCAACTCTGTGGGGACCACAGGTGCACTAATACAAATGTTAATATCTGTTAACTGGATTAGACAGACTCAAAAAAAGGGCAATTGCTGAAGGAACAACATACTCAGAGCAGTAATTTAGCCAAAACTGAACAACAATATGTACAATTTACATTTAAGATGAGCAAAACGTTGATCTGTTAATCTGTTCTGCCAAAGCTCTTCAAGTGAAAAAAAATTAGATTCATGCCTACAAAGTTTGTAGCATCTTTTGCTAATCAATTATTAATCAGCGAATATAAACAACATAATCACCAGATCAGTCTTAGACTGTATTGATCCAGCAGACAGGCTGAGCTTTTCACATGTTGCTAGAAGTATTTGTTTCTCTGCAGATGCATCCTTTGCTATGAGTGATCAGGGTTCACTAAAGGAAAGCTGTCATGGCATTCAAGGCAACAAAATGTTTGTTTTCTTACTTGTAAAATGATTTTAATTATTTGTTTATTTGCATCTTTTAATGTATTTTTAATGCCGTATAGAAAAGTTTAAATGAAAAATCTTCAGAATATGCCACTTTTCTGTATTTGATTAAGCGATTAATCATCAGAATAATCGATGACTAAAATAATCTGTAGTTGCAAACCTACGTAAAAAAAATAAAATAAAAAAATACTGGGAACTTTTATAGCAATTGAAGTTAACATAGTTACTTTATTGTGCTCTAAATGGAAAACACCTAGCACCGCCCCTTTAATATCCCGTTTTATCGGTCAAACTTAAAACTATTGCCTTGTTTCCAAAACGTTTGCTTTAAAATGATGTTTTGAGGAGCCAATGGAGAAGTATAAAGAAGTATCGTACATAAAACCTCCTTAAAAATAATCATTTGGGAAGAAAACAAAAACTGCACCTGTTTCCATTTCACTTCATAAAATAAAATCTTTCACTGTTTCCCACATATACCTTCAACAGTCGCAGCGTTTTTTTTTTTTTTTTATTAAAAAAACCGAAATTATTAAAGGTGAACCAGCTGTCGGCCCGCGCGCCGAATGATGCATTGGCCTGAGAGAGACATGAAAAGCCTTGTGAACAAGCCGGGCTCCCATTAAGGACAGAGGGAACCTTATCCTCTGTGTTTGTTTGGCCAAATGGGCAGCAGAATCCAATCCGGCTATTCCCTAATGATGGCTGTTTGTGCAGGTAGTGTGTAATGGCTGAGCTGGAGACGGCTGCTGGCTCATGCTTGTTAGGCCGAGCTGAGTCTCCAGAGACTCGTCTGGCGGGGCTCAGCTTGCCGTCGGATCAGAAAGGCTATCTGTGACCGCCTTTGCTTTTCTTTTTTTTTTCTTTTTCTTATTTTTTTTGTCCTCCTGTAGCGGTCCGTGGTGAGCTATCCGTCCAGTGCTTTCCTTCCTGACTGGATCTCCCTTTGTCTTTGCTTTCTCTCTGTTTCTTCATGTATGCTCACATAACACGCTTCCATTTAGTATGGATATTGTGTTCTACGAGCCGCCGCTGCTCCCGCGCTATTGATGACTTTCCTAATGGCTGCCGATAGGTGCAGGGAGCCACTGGCACTGGGCCTCGGAGCGCAGCCCTCTTTTAATAAATCACAATCAGTCCTGTGCCATTACATCAATATTTTTGGTCAATTACTGTGAAGGTCAGGTGGGTGCAGCTTTGCACTATAAAAGCTCGTGGTATGCAGGCGCAAGAGAAACATCTGGTGCTGCAAACGCAACAAACATAGAAACTGGGAGAGGGGAGGGGGGAACCAGCTCTCCACACCTGGATACCTGCAGGCATCGCAGGAATTCGTTCTGATGCAACATCTGCACTTTCAGATCTACACAAAGAATCACACACGGCTTCTTCCCAGCTGTGAAATTGAAACGCACCAACACACGTAAGGCGACGTGACGGTGTCCTTTTGCAGCCGAGGCGCAAAACCTCCCCCTCCTCCGCCTCGCGCCATAAAAATGTATTCCCCAAAGTTTCCGTTTAATAAAGAATCCGAAAATGAAAATATTCTTTTCCTGCTGGCTGATGGGAATTGTTGTTTAGCTCACGGCAGGCATCTAATATCTTCTGACATGGTGTGTGACCTGCCTGAACGCAATTGGTGTGTTCATCATATCCAGCTTAGCGGGGCTTGGTTCTCTGGAGAACAGAGGTGTTTGGTAATTTTTTTCTTTTTCTTTTTTGGTTCTCCGTTGGACAGCCGTTCGCTGCTTGTCTGCAGTTCTCTCTTTCTTTATCCTCCTCTGTCACAACAAGCCAGTCATTCTCCTTCCCTTCTTGTCGTTTAGACTCTGCTTCTCTATCTGCTTCTGTTTCATTGTTGGATTTTCTTCCTGTCATTTTGATGCTTTGTTTGGTTTCACTTCTTCCCAAAACACAGACGGGTCCACAACTGAACCAAAGGCATCACTAGCAGCGCGTCCATTGACCATATAATTGCACAAATTGGAATTGCGGAAATAAGTTTGGTTAATGGAAACAAGACAATTTTTAAGAAAAACTTTTTAATAAAACGTCTTTGTGCTAGGATGAGGTTTTTCAGCTGTATTGAAATTTGTGTATTTTGCAAAACTGCAACACCTTTTGCATCACAAGTGTCACATGATCAACAACCGGATGTTACTACTGGTGGAAAAAAATGACAGGAAGTGGTAGCAGGGCCAAGGTACGGCACGTATTTTTTAATAAATTATAGTGTTAACAAACTTATTCACATGTGATTTTAATTGCGTTCATGTTTTTTTCCCCCCCCAACATTAGCAGAACATTGACAAAGTTTTGCGCACATTTTTAACAGAAACACAGCTACTGACATACCTGGAGGTGTTTTTTACTTTTCAGTAGAACAACCACAAACTTTAATGTTTTTATAATTACTCAACACAAAGTGGAACAGAATGGTGATATGGGAAGAAAATTATGCATGTTTACATTAAAAGAAAACATGTTTTTGAATCAGACTAGTTCTTGTATGTATTGAGTCCACTATAAATTATTATTTTTACACACAATCAGAACAGTTTTCTATATTTTGTGCCTCCATTAGTGACATTTTTGAAAAATGTTAGAGAAAAGTTATGGCAGTTATCCGTCGTTGTTTCGCTCCACCTTCAGCTGCCTGTCGACCGGATTTTACTTTTGACGTGAAAACAAATGCGTGCTGCACTTTTCAGATTTGTATTTGTAGTAACCGTGAATCCTTTTCATTAAGAATACTGCACTAGCGCAATGATCATGTAAATGTGCATTTTGAAATTTTTAAAAAAGTGTTTTTTTAATGGACACATGACAATTAAAAAAAAAAAAAAACTGTTTTATAATAAGTTTTGGCGCTAGGCTGAGATGTATCAAATTGTGTTCATTTCACAAAATTTCAAAGGAAACACTTTTTTTGCGTCAGACGGGTCACATGATCAACAACTGGATGCTGCAAATGATGCAAACCATGAAGAAGTCAAAATTATGATGATGATGTAGAATGTTTAGCGTGTGTGTCTAGCATTTAATTACTTTTCTTATTTAATGGAAACGGCAAAATTGCGTTTTTTTTTTTTAACATTAGCAAAATATCGACAAAACTTTGCGCACATTTGTAATGGAAACGCAGCTACTGTCACACAAATTCCCGATAAAATAGAAACAGTTTTGTTTTCTGTCTCATCACCAAAGCCAGCAAACAACACATGAACAGCCACACACACACAAACACACACACACACACACACGCATAACAACTGGCAGATATTTCATTTTCACTCCAACATTTTTCCCCCTTCCTCCCGCTCGGGGCTGCGGTCCTCTGAGGACGCCGCCGGCTGCAGTGTTTATTTGGGTCAGGAATCATCTCATGTACATGACACCTGGACAAAGTTGACAGACAGAGAAAGGAGATGAGGGCAGATGATGGAGCACGCCGACTCGGTCCCAGCAGACACACTCTGCTCTCGTCTTTCTCCCTCCTTTCACATCGCCTCTTTATTGCTTTCTAATGGGCCGGCTAACGTGCCGCAGAAGCCGGCTTTGCATGGAGAAAACAGGGAGTGTGATGTGATTGTAACGCCGGTGTTATTCCTGCAGTAGCTTTGCGCTTTTATGGAAACATAATTCAGGTTGCAGACACCAGCAGCCTCCTTATTTCCAGTTTGTTCCACCTTCTGGTCTCCCTCCGCGCCTCCTTCCTTCCTTCCTCGAGTACGCAGCTCATTTTCTGCCGCCGTGCTGCTCTAATGGACACCCTTAGGCTAGAGGCTTCCCAGCCAAGGCACATCCATCTTTTGGCGTGTCACACTCCTGCCTGGCAAAAAATCTTTGTGATGTGCACTCCAATTTTTCTTCAGTAAATCAAATCTTCCTTCCTTCAGAGAGACGAATGCGTTCGGGTCGGAGCGTTGCAGAGAAAATCGATGCAGGCAAAATTGAAACAGTATGCCTCCATATTGATCGGCGGGGAGGGATCGAAAAGTAACAGCTTTGTAACTGTTCAGCAGGACAGTCAGCTGACCTGTAATGGACAAACTATTGATATTAGCATTTCTCTTATCTTGTGCTTTGTCACTTTTTTTTGTACTAAGAAAAAATGTTGATTCTTTCTGTTTAGCTAATGATGGAAAACAACACCATAAATATCTGATAAAAACACTGAGGAGGAATTTTCTCATGGCTCTTCAGTTTCTATTTTAGCAGCGTTGCTCCATATAAAGGGATATTCCTCAAAGAAGATGGTTACGCAATGTGACAGAGTGAGTAGCATTTTGTTTTATCAGTTAAGTCCATTGAACTCTACTTTTCTGCTAAACAAATTTCTAGGTTTGTTTAGCTTAAGTTTGTTTCTGCTCACTATAAGTTTGTCACTATAAGTTTGTCCTTATAGTGACATTTTATAGCACAATCCAGTAACTGTTTACTTCAGTTGTAGTGAAAATGTAACGTATATCAGATACAACAAATTGCAATTTAGTGCCTTGATATTGGGCCTCTGTCGCTTTAAGAAGCTCTGACTCTTTCTGAAACTCCGCCTTCAGGAAGCCATCACAACATGGCTCCTTTATTAACCCTTTAGCAACATTTTTACCAGTGTTTTACAGAGATGTAGCGCCTATAATGTGGAGTTAATGAGCATAGTTTCACCAGGTGTTTGCTAATTGCTGCTGGCTAGTCTGAAGGAGCTGAGTGAGGGAGTGATAGGGGAAGAGCTGCTCTGTGAGGCAGAAGCTTGGAAACTGCAGCTCTGAGGAGGAGGAGGAGATGTTTAGCACAGCTGAAGGGTTGCGATTGGAGATTAAAGGATTTTTCAAACAAGCATGAGAGAATCAAAGCAACCCTCCATGGTAGTTTTTTGATAAAAAAATAACATAAAATTAAAAAATATACATTTTGCGTAATACTGCTCCTTTTAAAGTTAACCATTTTACATTTCTTCTGTGCATTTTTCAGTCCCTGAAAGATTAAATGAGTGGATTTGATAGTTCCAGAGTTATTTTTATTCATAATCTGTAGATAACTTTTGGAAACGAACCAAACTGACCTTCTACATCTATTTAAGCAGAACGAAAGGGAAGAGTATATGAACAGTTTATAAATGAAAACCAGGAAATTGGTACATCCCTCTTTAGAACTTGATGTTTTCCTGGTTTCTCTCTCTACCGTCATAGAGTAGACGGTAGAGAGAGAAACCGTCTCTCTACCGTCTACTCTATATCTGAAAATGTACATTTTCAGATATAAACTAAATCCTTCACTTCATTTAGTTAATCTATGTCTGAAAAACAACACTTGCATCTTTAACTTTGGGATTTCTGGCTTCTTTAAAATACTTACCTGCTAATACAAACATTTCCAGATTGAATTTTTTCTAAAGATCTATAACATAAGAAGACATAAGAGCAGCATTCCAAATGGAGTCTCTTGCCTTTCTATTACATTTTTAAGTTTTTTGACGAGCAGAGCCAACCTCACACCAGCTGTTCCAGGCAGGAGCTGCTGTAATACACTAATTTTGAAACGCTTAATTGAAAAACATGCTTTTTTTTTTTAAATTATTTGATTTTTTTCCATTAAGCAAATTCATTTTAGCAATTCCAGTTTGCTCAATTTTATCGTCAATGGAAACGCAGCCAGAGATACTGAGAACAGCCGCATTAAATTCTCTTCACTCCGGTCAGGACCAACCGAGCTACAACCCTTCTGATCCCAATCAATCACCGATTTCTCTGTGCATGTCTGGTAAAAATGGAACATGTTAACATCGGTGCCCTCGTGGTCACATGAACAAACCACCCAACAAGTGTTTTGATATTCACTCACTTCCGGTTTTGGCTCAAACCCAAACGACGTCACGGGACCCGGCGTGCTGCAGCGAGGCCGTTTGTGTCACAGCGCCTAGTGTTTTGCTATATTAATGATCGCATGAGAAGCTCGAGCAGCAAGAATAATTTCCATTTGTATCCTCCTGTTGCAGACTTAAATCAAAATTATGGTGCATAATATTGAAAGTAATGCATGTGCTAAAGTCGGGGTCTGCTCAGTGTCTGGGCCGGGCCCCGTGAGTGTTTTATGGACGCGCTGTACATTACGACTGCGCTGGTACTCTGGACTCGCAGCTGAAAAAGGAAATGGGACTCCAGCACATCAGCGGAGAATATAACCATAGGAAACAAGAGCATAACAGTTTAGGAAACACGGGCCCTCGGCTGTGCCGTGTCACGAGGGGGCGGGGAGGGAGGATGAGGAGAAGGGAGAGGATGGATGACACGCAGCAAGAGAGGGGAAATGATCCGACTCAGAAGAATGAAGACGGGGAAGATGGCACTAACACTTTAGAACAACAACTAAATTGTTAGTAGTTGTTCTACTTGCATGTGCCAAAACTTTCTCTAGCTGAACAGAAACAAAATAGAAGTTATTATTTTTGGATCTAAAGAGGAGCGATCTAGAGTCAATGCACAACTAAAACCTAGCGAT
>CAEGAE010078623.1:0-51271 GCA_903067095.1 Girardinus metallicus | reverse complement strand
CATACAAAAGGTGAGTCTATATTTTATTAGTTTATATGTGCAATCTTAGTCTTTTATGTATGCATGTGAGAAAAAAATTGTATGCTTGTGTGATATTTTATTAGTTTGTATGCATGTGACAAAAATTGTATATGTGTGTGACATTTAAATAGTATATATGCGCAATTTTAATATTTTGTGTGTGTATTAGTTTTTAGTAGTGTGTGAGAGACAAAACATAGATTTTGTCCTAAACTGCCCCTCATGCTCCCCCCTGGACTTACGTTCGTCCGTTCCCTGGTCTGTTTCCTCCCCTCCTTCCGTTCATTTGTTCATTCGTCTCTAATCTATCCTCTGCCCCAGGCGACATTCCCCATATTCTCAAACAGGTCTGGAACAAGGTGAGAGTTCATCTATTAAACTCACTGAAGATGAAAACATAAACTAAAAGTTGGAGTATAGACATTTTTTATAAGCGTATTTGTGATCCTGCCTCTTTATTGTTAAATTGAATATAATTTCAGATTTTTGTATAACTTTTCTTCAGGCTAACTTAGAAACTGAGCTATTATTGTTACAGGTTAATTTTCCAAACTACAAAAAAGTAGGTAGTAGAGAAGCTCAAATATGAAAAATTGGACTGATATTGATATCCGATAGTAACACTGCTGTTATGTCACGTTTACCAATATTTTATTTTATCAAATTTTTTATGCGATTACTCGATTAATCGTAAGAATAATCGAGTAATAACCTTCGATTGCTAAAATATTTGTTTACAACAGCCATAATTCTGATTGCTACATTTATTTCCTTGTTTTTGCATTTATGCCATCTAGAATATCAGATTTAAAAATTGGGAACATTTAACTGGTTTTACATTTTAAATTAATGTAAAGTAATTAATTGCAGAGCTAAGTACTCATTGTGAATACATCTATGTTTTGTTTTTGTTGGTTGTCATCAATACTTAAGTTAAAGAATGAGTAACTCAGCATTTTAAAAATGTGACTAAATTGTCTTTTTCAGGGAGGAGTGCCGCCCCCAGAGTTTTGGAGCGCTACAAAGCCAGAACTCAGGAGCAAGCGGCTCTCAACCGGGGCCTCAGTCGATCTATGGGCTCGCTGCCAATACAGGACTTGCTGAAGGGAGATGAGGGTGCAGCTCCCCTTAGTTCCCTGTCTGAATATCACACAAACTCTGACTCTTCCACAGAACTCTACCCAAAAGCCCCCTTACTCCAGCACCAGCTTTCTTACCCCTATCTGCACCCGCTGCACCCCCAGATGAAGGGCCGGCCTGTAGAGCTGGACCGCAGGTCTTTACCCTACCAAGTCACAGACAGAGGGCCGAGTCAGCCCAGAAAGACCTGGGCCTCCTCTGTGGACTTGGCTTACATTGACCCAGAAGCTCTTCGTTTTGGAGCTTTAGAAGATGCCCGGAGAGGAAGCAGTGTCTTAAGCACGCATTCTGTGGGGAGGCGGAAATCACCTTTGTCTGTGGCCAAGGATGTGGATTATCGGTACTCTGAGTTTGGTGAGCTGAAGGGCAGAATGTCTCATCACTTCTCTGCCCTGTCTGTCGGCTCTGGCCTCCCTGCCGCATATGACAGGATCAAGGAAAGACAGAGGAAACTCCAGGCACTACAGCAGGCGGTAAACGGTGAGTAATGCTGTCATAAATTAAGTATATATGTAAGGTGCTCTGCACAACTGTGAATCTTCTGCCGTCACACTGTTTGATTCAGTCCAGATCCTTAAGTTCAGCTCTAGAGAGGGAGATTTTCATAACTCCTTCATGTTAAGAGGGTTTTCAAAAATGCAGGAGTGAGTCACTTTAAGTGTTTTAGTAGTTATTCATAGTATTTATATTTTTAAATTGTTTACAAAGTACTAGTAAAGTATTTACCCGGGTTATTCCTTGACCAAGTACTAATAAGACTGTTGTCAAAATGTGTGCTACGGCTCCTTTTCTGCAGAATAACTATATTTAAACCAGGCTTTCGTTATCATGTGATTAAAAACATTCACTCTTTTTGCCTAAGGGCCATTTATAAAGTTACAACATACTGTTAGAATCTCAGTCAACTTGTTAGACTTTGTGTTTGAGTCACTCACCTTTTAAAATAGAGCATCATCTTAAAACCAAGATGCTCTTAACTTTTATCTTACTTTTGTACAGCTGGATAATACAGGCATTAATAAAACTCTTTATCCTAACTTTGAACTTTGTCTGTTGTACAGCAGTGTTATTCAAAAGAGACAATTATTTTACTTATTTATGTTTCATTAACTTGTTCTTGTTCAGAACTCACTGTGTACTGTGCACTGAGTGTCATTAGTCAGGAGTTGAGCACATGACTCATTTTTTGAACTGTATTTCTAAATATGTGGTTTTTATCACTTCTAGTCTTTTATGATTATAGTACATCTGGAAAGTATTCAGTTCTTTACTTTTTCCACATTTTGTCTTTTCATCCTTCTTACGAGTTGTATTAAATTAATCTGTCCTCAAAATTCTTCAAACAAATGCCCATTATGGCAATTTAACATGTTTTTGAGTGTTTTCCAAATTTATTAAAATTTGTAAAAAAAAAAAAAACAACACATTTACATAACTATTCACAACCTTTGCTTGTTGATACAGATGAAATTTGAGCTGTTTTCATTGATCATCCTTGAGATGTTTCTGCATCTTAAATAAAGGCCACCTACAGAAAATTCAGCTGATTGAACGTGATTTGGAAAAACTCAGCCTGTCTGTATAAGACCTCACAGTTGAAAATGGTCAAACACGAAGCATGAAATTAAAAGAAATAAATGTTTATAGATCTCTGAGACAGATTTGTCTTGAAACACAAATCGGGGTAAGGATCTGAAATATCTGAACCGTCATATAAACATATGACGGTTCCAATTAGCTCAATTACCTTCACTATTGGTAAATGGAAGTTTGGAGCAGCAGGACTCTTCCCAGAGCCGGTCGAAATCGAGCAATCTGGGAGAGAACGACCTTAATCAGAGAGGTGACCAAGAACCCAATGGTCACTGTGATAGAGCTCCAGTGTTCCTCAGTACAGAGAGGAGAACCCTCCAGAAGGACAATCCACCAATCAGGCCTGTATGGTAGAGTGGCCAGATGAAAGCCACTTTTTAATAAACGGCAAATGGCAGAAAATCTGGAGTTTTACCAAATGGTATATGAAGGACCTAGAAATTTTTGGAAGATTTCTTTTTTTTTTTTTTTTTTTGTAGCATCTTGTTTCCATTAGACAGTGTCTTTGTATTTTCGGGTGTCTGTTATTTCACAAAATTTGATTGTCATGCACCATCAGTCTCAGACGATAGTCATGAAAGCCTTTGTTTAAATTTTGTGAGGTTCTTAACATTTGACGAGTGTCCTGCTAAGTTTAAATCAACAAACTACTGTTAGCGTTTTCTGAAGGTTGTCATCGATTACATGCTGCTAAAAAACAGAAAAGGCATAAAACACGTACATCAAGTCTTTCACTCCCTACCTTTTGAATACAGGCACTGCATCACATCCCTCATAACAAATGCTTTGTCATTATATTGCGCAATATGGTTTTTTTTGTTTGAAACACCATAGCTAGGTCATGTTATTATTCTGTAATAAGTGTTTAGCAGAACATTGTCTGAACTTGAACTGTGGTCCTCAGCATTTCAACCCATAAGCTGTGTTATGTTTTGCTTCAGCCCTGAGACTTAATCTTTTAAGTCAGTGTGTTATGAGGACGTCTGTTATTCAGCATAAGAAAAATGGCAAATTAGACAGTGTAATTAATAAGCAATTTAAAGCCGGTTATATTTGACAGATGGAGAGAAATGTGGACCACAGTGGGATGATGTGAGCAGCCAGGCTCTCTGCTACCAGCTGTGTATAGGAGTTGAATGGCTATATGGGTTCAGAGCTGGTTATTGGCTTGAAGGGAGTATCATTTGCGTTGGCCGCTCAGCGGTGTTTAGACAGACTGAGTCAGTGGCACGAAGGTCACCCAAATTACTGATTCTAATTAAAGAACAGCATAATTCTACCCTTTACCTTATTGTCACACATGTTATGTGCAGCTATTCCTTTGATACACCTCTGTTGCTTACTAACAGAGGTATAGTGGAAAAAACTGTACCGTTGCATGCTTGGGCAAATCATAATTGTTGCAATTGGGTAATTACCTAGTACAAAGCTCCCCAGAGTTTCTGTTTCTCTCAAAAGCTTTTTGTGTTCTTGGTAAAAGCTCCATAAGGAGGCTGCTTTTAGTCACTGACTCACATGTACCTGTGTGGGTTTGAAGGTCATCTGGTGACTATGAAGAAAGCATTAGGGTTCAAACAGGCATGGTTGGCTTCATAAACCAATCTGCTCTCTTCTATACTTCCCTTTCCTTGCGTCATTTTTTCCAGAGCCCCACCACTCCTTTTACAGTCTACTTGTAGCTTCCTTGCTTTGCCGGCAGCTACTTTTATATTAGCAACACAGCATTATTTTCTATGCATGTGCCTTGGGGGAATGCCTTTCTTTTCTCGTCTTCTTGATCGCAATTGGATTCCGCATTGACATGACAAAATGTTGTTAAGACACATTTCATTTCTGTATACATGATAAAGGAAGTAATCCAACTATGGTTACTATGTTTGTCCCATTTTCAATAAAACTGGCTCTGAAAGATAATTGTTTTTCCAGATGTTTTACGTTTTACAGTGCTTGTTAAACATCTATCACTATTATGCGTCGAGCCCCAGCTCGTAATAGTCAACTTTTTACTTGATGTAGTTTCAAGCACTGGTGTTTCTTAGTAAATAATTGAAGATGTTACTAGAAAACTACAAGACATCAAACAGAGAAGATTACTACACTTATTTCAATGGGATTGTGTTGGATTACTAAAATCCCCAAGTATCACGCTCAGTATTTTATGAATGCTGTTTATAACTTCCAGCATGTCCCTTCTCATATGATACAGTCACACACACAGTGTGATCACCAATTCATCTAGATTATTTTTGAACCTATTAAATTTCTTCCGTCGCTGCAATGTCACAGCACATTTTGGCAGCTGCAACAGGTTTTATGCAAATGCCACTCGAATGTTACAGGAATTGGCTAATATTAGCCTCACTTTGTGTCATCCTAAGCTATGCAAACATTCAGTTCAGTTTCCTCACCTTGTTTGGTTCAACTCCAAATGACAGAAATCCAACCTACCTTTTGATTAATTCATCTATTAACTTAATTGGCACTTTTAAACACTTATGCATGGTATATGGAGCTTTGAACTGTTATCGCCATTTGCAAAAGTTATCATTAAATGCGAAAAACTAAATAAAGAGTCTATTACACTGGCAAAAGTAAAGGCTTCTCTGAAGTGGCAGAAACAAGAACAGTGTTCTTTCTGGTCAGGACATTTCATACTTTACAAGAATTCAAGTGTAGAACTGCTGGGAGGACATTATAGTTCCTGACTTCTTGTGCAATATGTCTTAAAATTTGATGTGGTAGTTATTACACTGTGAGTAACTCAGCAGTTGTAGTTCTTCGCCATGCAAGAAGAAAATTCTGCTTACTATTAGGCAAAAAGTGTTGAATATTTTTTATGATGCTGTAAAGCATATTAGGTTTCATTTGTAGAAACCAATTGACATTTCTTTTCACAATGCAGATAATACACAGATTAAGTATTTTTATGTCGTTTACACTAGAATGAAAACAACTGAGCTTCTCAACCACAATGACTTCTTTCCATCCTTAACATTACAATTTTATATTTCAGTTTATATTTCTATGAGCAATTATTATTAAGTGGCAATCATAGAGATGTACTTTCTAACTTCTAGCAAATCAGAATATCTCCATATTTTTTTTTTTATGTACTGTAATAATTTAATTTATTTAAGCATTATATTTTCTGTCTTTTGCGCTGATTCTAATCACTGCTTTTGGAGTAACTTGGCGACTTTTATGTGTTAGATTGGTTACATTTAGTTTTTACTTGGGCAAATTTAAACCAGTACTTTCACTTGAACTTGAAAATTGCAACACAGTATTAGTCCGCCTTTGCAAAATGCCTGTGCGTCATAAGGGACACACACCTCATGAACATGATGGGGTGTGATTTAAAAAAAAAAAAAATGTTTCTACAATTACAGCAGCTTAAGAATAGAAGTTGTTCTGTTGGAGGCCACGAAATAGCATAAACAAGGTTCCTACAGAGTCTGGAAAAGCATTCAGTTTGATCAAAGTATTTAAGGGGTGGATAAAGCAAAAACAGGGAGGGGGGGGGGATTGAAAAAATGCTTTTATTTTCTGCCTTTGTTTTTCATCCCCTGGTCAGCATAATAAATTAGGACATTTGTAGGTGGTATAGTTCTTTTTACCGTCATGCTGCTTTGGGTTCCTGGGCTGTCAGAATGGAAAGAGTTGGTGAAGGATTTGGCACAGGCTCCAAACCAGCCCAGCTAAAACAGTTTAAGGCCACAGCCATAGGAGGCGGTGGTGCAGTGTATTAAACAGAGTACCATGACATTTTTATTTTGTTTTTATTTTCCTCAAAGGAAAGTAGAAATTGTTTATTTAAAAAAAAAAAATCAGTTTTCAAAGAAACCCAGTTTTTTTGTTTGGAATAAACAAAAGAATGAAAATCAGAAGGATTAGATGCGTGTATTCAAAACATTAAGGATTTGGGGATGTTAACTGGCAGAGTTCCCCATTTTTTTTTCTTGTTTCTGTTCTTTTCTGCAGAAAAGTGATGGAACAGGCGTCTGTCTCAGTTTCCACAGAGCCTTCCGCAGAGCTTCTTTTCTTCCTCCTTTGTGCAAGTCTTTGTGTTGTCCACTTGCCTGTATGCGCAGGGGCATGTTTCTACCTGGCCACCTCTTTGTCTTCCAGCACCTAGACAACTCCAAGCCCTTCCCCCTTTTTGCCCAAAAATGCTTTAGTCTTCAATGAGTAGAAACTTTTCCTCGCCTACCCTGAAGCTGTAATTGGAGTCATGCATGGCGGATGAGGGAATTCCTAAGATTATTGGACTTTTCCGGCTCTTGGCAGCAGGTTATGCAGCTTTGAGCTGAGGTCAGGTCCAGTATGGAAAATGATAAAAGGAGACTTGTAGATGAAAGAGGCAGGGTGGTGGTTCTGAGTCAGGGTAATCACAAAACTGCCGTGATTATTTCATAGGCCCCTTACTTTGAAGATTGTACTGTAGAAATTGTTTGGAAAAATAACAGATATTAAATATTTTGTAACTATTCAAGCTAACTTTGTAATCTTAAATCTTCCTAAATCTTATTGTAATGGTCTCTACAGCATTCCACAAACATTGTGTATTTTGTAAATAGACATATACTTATGTGGTGCTTAAAAGTAAATTTACATAAAACCATCTGAACTTCTTTGGAAGGGTGAGGTTTTCCTTTTTACATTTGTGGAATGAAACTTAAAACAGTGCCAAAAGGAAGTGCTATTTCAAATTAATTGTTTTTTTAAGTTGAAATTTAAACTTTTTTCTTTTACATGTATTTTAAAATCCCTTTTTGTTAGGAGCTAAATGGGTTTAATTCTTTGTCTGCGTTATATTTTTTTTTTCTTCACCCATTAGGTTTTTAAAGAACTGCCATATCAGGTTGTCTGGGCAAGTGACTGCATGTGTGGGTAACTGCATGAGTCTGTCGGTTTTTGGGAAAATGTACACGTTGTTTTTTTTCCGTCTTAACTGCATGGGAAAAGCGCACAAATGAACCACCCTCTGAACCTTTTCAACTGCGTGATTGTGTAAAGGGAACTCATGATTCACTGCAGTAGAGAATAGGAAAATTATCTTAGGTGACTGTTTGACCTGCTTCTAAGATCACTTTAGCTGCATTTACTTTAAATGCACGTCCTGAAGCCGTTTGCCAAACTGAACAACCATTGTCATCACGAAGAGAAGAAAGCTCGGCTGTATTGTGAAGCAGAACAGAAATTCTTGAGCGGTGACTGAAGAATGTGGTTTATTCAGGCTATGCAGCTGACACTGAGGAGCAGGACTTTCAGGTTCTGTGAACTTAGCAGAAAAACACATGACACTTTGGTTAGGGTTCAACGTTTATTGTTGATGTTTTCTTCTTACATATGAGCTAAGTTCATTACAGGGTTTATGAAGCAATACATTCTAGGAAACATGTGTTGAGCTGGTCTCTGCTTGCTGTGGTTCTACCAGTTAAGCAAGACAAACGCTAAAACCCTGATTAAAGACCTTGGCAAGAGACACGCCTACACACATAGGGTGAATCCATGTCCTTGTAGCTTCATATTCCTTCTTATTAGAGGTGTTTACCAACAGCATGACTAATACCTGTATTTGTTCTCCGTTGTGTCGTCTTGTTCAGTGTTACGGAAAAGTCTAAATGTGTTTTCGAATGGTTTCTGGGGATGAAAGCATGAGTCACTCATCAGTTTGTTTGTTAAATTCCCATTATAAAAAGTGACGAGGTTTTTGTTATGGAGTTTTTGTTTGATGTGGAAGGCAATCAGCTTCATCCTAACATAAAAATATACCAAACACATCAGTGTAACCATTAGTGTTATATGCATGATGGTTGTGTTTTCCCCCCAGATGAAGCGTGATCATGATTGTTTATTGTTTCTTATTGAGATAAATGATGTTCTTTCAGACCCTGTTCACACCCACCAAAGGTACCACAGTGACTACAGCTCATCTAGTGAAAGCCCATCAGTGGCCTCTTCAGATCCAGACTACAGGCTAGGTAAACAATCCTTAAATCTTTCAATGTTTTTCCAAACATATAAAGGGGCAAAAATTTATGTCGTTTAGCCTTATTTACTTTGTTTAATAACTCAATATAAGTTTAAAGTAGCAGCTGAGAAGAGTTAAGAAGCAATTCCATAACCAAACCCTGCTTTAAATGTATTCATTCAAGTTCTGTTGAAATATATTTAAAAATCATGGTAACCAAGACACTGAAAAGCTTACAGGGTTTAATTTCTCTCAGTCTGCTGCTGTAATGTCATGTCACTTTACTCACACATATTCAGTGGATGTCAGCAGATTTTATTCATACTCCTGGTTTTGCCTGACTTAAATGTTCTGTAACCACTATTCTGCTCAGACATGTTCATGCAAGTTTAATCACATCACCTTGTGGTTGTCAGGAGAGGTGTGTCAGACTGATAAAACTAAACGTGCTGCTTTGTGCTCGCTTGTGCAGCTAATATTCCCACATCTCTTGCAGCTAAGAAACCCTGCGAGGTGACGAGGTACGGCTCCCAGCTGGCGCTTGCAGAACAAGATGCCCTGTCACTGAGAAGCCACAACTCACAGAGACACAGGTAGTAAACACAGGTCCAGTGCAGCTGTGTATCAGAAGATGTATTGTCCGCCACAAATTGACACCCTGGAAGTTACTGCTGCTTGGTATTCCTCAGCTCAGGGTAACTCAATCTTAGCAGAAGTTGTTTCACGCCGATCCTTTTCAGCAACCCCTTTTTGCTCTCTAAAAGGTATATGTAGTTGTGTGGGAAACAGACTTCACTGTTTTGTTGAGATCTTCTCTGACAGGTGAACACAAAGTAAAACATAATTGTGAAGTGGAAGGAATGTGATTCATGCATTGAAATTGCAGTAAAACGGTTTTCTCCCAGGTTGCCATGTATTTCACTCCATCCATCTTCCCATGAACTGTGATTAGCTTCCCAGTTCCTGCTGAACTAAAGCATCCCCATTGCATGATGCTGCCACCGCCATGTTTCCCCAGTTGAGATGATGTGCAAAGTTAACTTTCTGCTAAGCACAGCATTTTGTTAGGTTTTAGTCTCACCTGATCAGAGCAGCAGCATTCCTTCATGTTTCCTGGTCTCCTGCATGGCTGAGCAATCTTAATTGACCTTTGTGGTCGTAATATTGCAACATATAAAGAAGTTTAAAGGGCATGAATAATTTTCAAAGCTGAATATCAGTTTATCTTTGTTTAAAACTTTGTCTAAATGGGCATAAATCTTAAAGCCATATTAGGTTTCATTTTGTCTGAGCATTTGGTTAATCCTGGTTATTCCATAACACTGAGATTCAAAGCCATGCAAATTAATTCATATGCCAGAATTGAGAATAACACACATCTTTGAACTTTGCAAGGAAGAAAGTCAAATGCAAACACAAGGAAATGCAAAACACACCCACAACCGATTTAGTATGAGTCATTCTGCTCCTGAATGTACTTGGCGTCATCTGTTGTTTTTTCGTAATGAGTATTGGGAAGTCAGAATTTCCTGAGTAAATGGTAATATTATGAATAGACTGCTTTCTGCACATGCAGGGTTAATTTACAGATTTTTGTGTGAGCATCCCTGTCCTGAGAAAACATGATCTGTGTCGACTAATGAGTCTGTTGATGATGATGACGATGACCTGGTATCTGCCCTTCCTACCCTCCTATGAGCAGAGCAGCATCAGACAAAGCTGTCCCATTTTGGTCCTCTGGGCCACACACAGCTGGTGTGGCACAGCAGGATCGCCTCATGCCTCAACAGTGAGGTCATCTGATGTGACATTTACATTCAGTCCTCTTGATCTCTCTAATCTCTGGCATCACAGGCCTAAACATCCTGCTGTTGCTATGCCTTCTCCCAAAGAGAAAATCATTTTGATCTGTCCCCCTGTTGTTCCCCGTCCCTGTTGGGGTGAAAAAAATTCCTATATTTTGTGCAGCTTGTGTGCAGTTTGCCACAGACGCCTACAAAGCATCAATCACACAAGAAACTGCTGAGCTAACCAACTAACATTTGGCTCCCTTAAGGCAAAATGAGGGGCCTGCTGAGGAGAGTGCCGAAATGCTCCTCCAGAGGCAGGAGGAGGAGGTGCAGCGGCTGCAGATGCAACTGGCCAATCGGCTGTCCAGGGCCAACTTCTACTCTGCAGACGAGCCCCTACTCCAACCTCAGGCTTCAACACTTGACCTTCAGGACCCACTTTACCCTCCTTTATCACTCCGGAAAAACAAGGTTTGTATACATTGTGAGTCAGTGCTTAAAGATCTGCACCAAAAGAGATAACTGTAATCCATCATAAAGACAGCTTTTAAGATACTAATCCAGAAAACCCTAAAAGCCATCATTTATACACCTCCCTTTCAGCTTAAACCCCCCTACATGCAAGCAGCTTGAGGCTCATTTATAATGCAGTTTTTGATGATTCTTGTACAAATTTAAATTGCATAAGCTCACTTGCCACAAACTTGTTGATTCTGTGCTTATTTGATGTTTTGCAAAAGCTGCTGACTGCAGAGTTTAATTTATTCTGGCCTTTGTAGGATTAATTGCAAATACATGAGACGTGGGAATTTAAGAGTTTGCTCAGATTTATTCCATCCATTATTGCAAATTTAGTAAAAATGTTGGTTGGTAAATGTAAAAACTAATTTGCTGATGTTAGGAACACATCCATGTGTGAGACATTCTTCCTCACATGTTTGTGGCGTGTTTAATTAATGTGATTTAGGATGCTGGGGTTACCAGTTGGAAACTTGAATTTGTGCACAGCCACGAAAGCTGCAAAATATAAACTGAGCGAATACAGCTTTCTGTGATTGGTTTTTCTCTGTGCTTTACCGACAGAACTATCATGGACCCGAGTTTGTGAAGATGGCCAGCGAGCCATCAGTAACCTTAACTGTGCCTTCGTCAATAATGGTGAGGTTTTAACTCTGCTTTTCTTCAAATAAGAGTTTAACTGTCCGTTTTGTAACTACTGCTGTCTCATCCCTAGCAACCGAAACGAAGTAAGGTGGAAGAAGTGCAAAGGAAGGTGGGTGTTGTGCTCCTGAATGGGCAAAAACTGGAGCTGGGCTGTGACCTTAAGGCAGTTTGCAAAGACGTTTTTGATATGGTGGTGGCTCACATCGGCCTCGTGGAGCACCATCTCTTTGGCCTTGCGTACCTCAAAGGTAATTTGAAGATTTTGGGATTTATATATTTGTAGTTGTACATCTCTTCTCATTTTAATCACAGTCACCTGTCTTGTGAGATCTATATTTTTTATCTATCTTGACACTAAATTCATCCTCTTTTTAATACAAATATATGGTGCTTTGAAGAAGTATCCATACCCCTTAAACATTTCCATATTTTGTTTCATAAACTGAAAGATGAATTTATTCTACTGGATTTTTAAGGGATCAACACAAACCAATCATTGTCCACAAAGGAAATGAAATGATTGTCAGCATTTTTACTTATAAAAATCATTAAGGTGTTGTCTGTCGTTGTATTCCGTCCCCTTTTCTTTACCACCTAATCAGATTATTGACGGTGATCACAATCAGACACTACTTTCTTTTCAGTCTGATCTATTTTCCATTTTCAATCTGTCACCGACTTTAATCCATTTTGTCTTTAAAAAAAAATCCCACACAGAAACTGAGTTTTTCTTCGTTGAACCCGATGCCAAGCTCACCAAAGTAGCTCCTGAAGGATGGAAGGAGCATCCCAAGAAAAGAAGAACCGACGTGCCTTTTAACCTTTTCTTGCGGATCAAATTCTTCCACGATGATGTCAACCTCATACAGTAAGCCTATATTTTTACTCTGAGAGAAGAACTCTGCTGCTTAATATATGCTTCCCTGGGGTAGCATAATTAACATATAAAATATAAAGACCTATTTGACACCTTTTTTTAATCTATGTGGAAAACAGGCATGCTATGACCAAACATCAGCACTACCTCCAACTGAGGAAGGATATCTTGGAGGAAAGGATGCGCTGCAACACAGAAAATGCCCTGCTTCTGGCTTCTCTGGCATTGCAGGCTGAATTTGGTGACTACCAACCTGAGGTAACCAAGATCATCTTTCAGTAGTTGAAATGTAAATGTAAACTGAGTTGGTATTTTTACCCACTTATCCCACCTCACAAATTCACAGAGCTACATATCTTTATCTATATGCAGCTGGCAATATAAGTATTGAACACATCACAGATTTTCTAAGTAAATGTACTTCAAAAGGAGCCATTCACATGATATTATAACCAGGTGTTAATGTGTGTGCTGCAGCTTCATGGGAAGACATATTTCAGGCTGGAGCACTACATGCCAGTGTCCATCTTGGATAAGGTGGACCAGACAACTCTTCGGGAAGAACTGCCTAAACTTCACAGTAACTACTATGGCGCATCAGAATCAGAGGCAGAGTTTGAGTTTCTCAAGGTTAGGATCATTTTATATGAATATATAAAGTTCTCTAATACATTGAATTTGAAACTTATTACTACTTGGATTCTATAATGTATAAAAAAATAAACAAACACCATACTAAGCCAGATAATGTTTGTATTTCTTAGTAAATATTTGATAATATTTCTTAGTAGCTCAGTAAATATTTAATGATATAAATATTTACTAAGAAGAAACCCTTCGTGTTATTTGTCTTAAAGGCGAGCCAGAGGCTGGCTGAGTATGGAGTCCATTTCCATCGAGTCCTTCCAGAGAAGAGGTCTCAATCAGGGGTCATGTTGGGGATCTACTCCAAAGGGGTGCTCATTTTTGAAGTCCTTAATGGAAATCGTACCCCAGCGCTGAGGTTCCCCTGGAGGGAGACCAAGAAGATTTCCTTTGCAGTGCGCACTTGTCTCTTATTTTGGATCTCTATAAATAATATCAGTTTTTCTAGAAATATTTGATTAAATGTTTGTCTATTGTTTATTTCTTCCTTCCTTAAGAAAAAGAAGATTTGCCTTCAGAACACATCGGATGAGGTCAAACACCTTTTCCAGACCGACAGCAACAGGACATGTCAGTATCTGCTGCAGCTGTGTTCAGATCAGCACAAGTTCCACCTGCAGTCGAAGGCGCGACAAAGCAACCAGGAGCTGCAGGATCTTGGTATGTCTGAAGCACAGTCACAAATATCTAAACATCTATGTAGATGGAATTTGCAAACCAATTTGGCTAGCTTATGAACCTGCCAACTTGTATTTGTACAGCGGAAGTACAGCTATTGTTTTAACTCAATTTTAGAACTCTGTATTACTGCAGCTTCAGTGATCAGGGGAGAGAGGTCTCTGTCGAAAGCAATGAGAACATTATTTAAAAAGCTCTGAAATCACCTCTTAGTTAGCAATAATCTCAGATGTTGCATATTGATTAGTTTTGAAAGACTAATCAATATGCAACAATATGCTACACACAATATGCTATTTGTGTGTAGCATATTGAATAAAACAGGGTGAGAAAGAAAAATGAGCTCCAGTGAGGAAAATAAAGTGCAGAATCTTTTTGTAATTACTATCAAAACTATGAGCAATAATTGTGCTACAGGAGTTGTGCCCTTATAGGACACCAACTCCACGGAAACATTCACAGAAAAAAGCTGCAAGAGTTGTCGTAAAGGAGCACTTCCAAACACAAAATTCTGGGAGTTTGCTTTTTTTTAGTTTTTATTTTAATTCTTAATAAACAAAATGTAAAGCATGTCCAGCAACATTGCCAGTTTAAATCTCTAGAAAGTGACTTAATCTTTTACTCTCCTTTCTCTGTATGTGAATTAATTTGTCATTCATCAACCATTGATATTCATCGTGTTCTTCTGGGTTTAAATGTTACATTTGCAAACAAAAACACCATTTAAACCTGCCATATATTAAAGGTTGTTAAGACATATCATCTGCAGAGGAGATTTAATTTAGAAGTAACTGAAATAAAAGGCTGAGAATATTCAACCAGGTAGAAACATTTAACACAATCCTACTATAAAGCTTCACATCGAAGGCTCAGGATACTTTCAAAAGTACAAACTTCCAACTGGTGTTGTTTTTCAAGAGCAAATTTCTACCCAAGCAATCCAGTTTGGTTCTGAATCCTCCAGTAGAAACGAGTAGAAAATATTTTGCATCTCATCTTCTTGTTCATCAGAGAACTGCCCCTTGAGCAGCATGCAGTACTCCGTAGACTCTCAGGGTGGAGACGCATCAGCCCGGATAGCACGCCCCGTCAGCCTGGCCCAGAGCTTATCCACGCGCTCCAACCCGGACCACGTGAAGAGGATCTCATACTCGGAGGTGGCTCTCAACAAGACACCGGCCGGCTCAGTATTAGTCCACGACGAGCTCCACCTTCCAGGTTACAACCCGCTAGCCTCCACCGCCTTTACCAATCCACGACTGATGAGTCGGTCCCACCACAACCTGGCACAGATGTCGGAGTCGGAGCAGAACCCAGTGTTGGATTTGCTCCGTTCATCAAACACCAGATTGACCCAGCCCCAGTTAAACCAGGCAGCTTCCAACTTCCAGCAGCGTCAGCGGGCGAGCTCAGACACTGATTCAATTTCTCATCTTCAGGACAAGTAAGTAAATAAAATGTAAATGTTAAGAGCTAAATGCTTTTTCTGAACACTGAACACAAAAGTGTATATTCTGAGGAGAACCAAGCAGGTTTAGCCTTTTTACGGCTTTATTTTATGAAACATTTTTCCAAGTTACTTATTTAGATGGGTCCCAAGTAGGGGTGGGCAATAAATTAATTTTTATTGATTAATCAAATTTTCTGTTTATGATGATTTATATTTTGGAAAATCAAGTTGTTGTTTTTTTTTTTTGTTTGTGTTTTGTTTTCATACCAATACACTCTGGGTTTTTGTAGTTCATATCAACCTGCCCTATCATCTTGTTTCACAAGCACATTTTATAGTTTGTATTTACAAGAAACATTCGGAATAAAAGTTAAGTTAAGTTTCTGTCATTTGTCATTTATTTTTAAGAAAAGAAAGTGAGGGGAGAAAAATGATTAGAATCTGATTTGTTATGAAAAAATCCATTCCTCCCAGGGCTAGTCCAGTGTGTGTTTGTGGGTTGTTTCTTTAAACCCCTTTGTGCTGGCTTTAGTACACAGTAAGATT
The DNA here is from genome assembly GCA_903067095.1 of Girardinus metallicus. Lineage (NCBI taxonomy): Eukaryota > Metazoa > Chordata > Actinopteri > Cyprinodontiformes > Poeciliidae > Girardinus > Girardinus metallicus. The sequence continues at coordinate 35,393 of CAEGAE010078623.1, read as the reverse complement.
ATTAAGTGAGGATTTGTTTCAGGAACCTAACCTATGCTTCGACTTTAGAGACACAACAGACAGATCTCTACCTCTGCCTAATTGACTCTCTGGGGGGAATCTCTGTGTGTGGGGGTACACAATCCCCTGTGTCTGTGGGAGACTGTACCTGGCTCTGTGTTTGCTGGTTTATTTAGGGCTTGTCAATTTCACGTTGCCAGGAACTTCTAATGCATTGAGATTGCTTCGAACATTTTAAATAAACAGCTAAACTCTGAGAAACAGTTGAATAAAGCACATCACTTTATATTGCATTTGGTTTTAGTTGTTTAGTTTTGCCTCCTTTGTTCATCCCACTAGTACTGAGCACAATCAAAAGATGATTAACACTGGAGGTGGAACAACATTCCCTCCCACCACATTTTGTTCCCCCTGGCTTCAAACAGATCTCTGCAGTTGTGAAATCTTCAAAGAAACATTTAGCGGAGTTTTATCTCTTCAAATAGAGATTAATATTATTATATCTGGAGAACGTTATTCACCCCTCTATTACTTCATGCTTGAACTATTTCAATTCCCTATATGCTGGTCTGTACCAGTCTTCCCTTCACCAATTAGAAACTTTCCAGAATGCAGCGCTCTCATCTTCTGAAGGCAACATTGCATCCAGTGCCTCCCAGTCCATTTTAGAATCAATTATAAACTTTTATTGTTGGCTTATAAAGTTTAAAATGGTCTCGTCCCACCATATTTATGTGGCCTACTAAGCATTTACACTGCAGTCAAACAACCAGTTCCTTTTAAATGCTTCAAGGTCTAAAGTGAAATTAAAAAAAAAGCACTGAAGCTTCTGCGGAGGCTGAAACAAAACTGTTGAACGGAGTCTGGGACCTTGTTAGAGCAGATGATGTTCCTTCATTTTTATTTATTTATTCTAAGTTTTTCTTTTTTTTTTTTTTTTTTTTTTTGTTCAAATGATTTGTAAAGCACTTTGGTTATCTTTTTTTTTAATGAGGCATCCTTCTGCCTTTCTCAGGTCATTGGGTTCAGTTCTCCAGAACAGTCCATCATGGCACCTCAGTCAGTCCAAAAAGGAGTCGGACTCATCTTCCATTGAGGACAATGGCGAAGCATATGTAGTTGGTAAGATTCATTTTTAGATTATTACATAGAATATGAGATTATTAATAAGAATATGTATTAAATAAATACATATATAATACTAAAAATATTCTTGCTCAGACTGTAGACTGGATCTTTGTCTTACTCCAACATTTACATGGCTTATGTACATTTTTCCACATTATATTGAGGTAAAACCTACTTAACAATTGTTTCTTCAGTATCAGAAGAAACAATTCTCTACATATGAGTTTTTCTTTTTCGAGTATCCAATAAGAAGAGTGAGCAAAGCTACATAAAAATCCTTTATTCCAGCTCTTATGGAGTCCCTCAATTCAATAACAAACTTAATTTACCTAAATTAATTAAAAACAAAATACAGAGATATATTTATAGTAAATATTTAAAAGCAAGCATAGCCTGATCATCAACAGAACAACATATCTCCTGTACAATAAGTAAAAAGTGAGTAACTGATGGCTAATCTCTTGTTCACAGGTGTCAGTTTGCACAATTCCTCTGGAGCTCCTTCAACTCCAGCTTCTGCTAACGGTATGCATGATGTATAAAAAAGGATTTAGGAATCTGCGCTAAAACATGACCATTTTCTTCTTCTGTCAGTTGAACCCACATGACAGTACAATCTGGATACAAACCAAAAATAGAAGTCTGTACATCTGACTTATATAATCTAGAATTGAGGCTTTGTTCTTATTCTGCTGCTGGCCTGTGGATCTGAACTTTGGCTACAGTCCCGCTATTTAATAGCTTCATGCACATCTCTCATTTCTTCTTTATTCTTGCTGTTTTGCTGAAGTCGGAGTCCATCACCACTCTGTTTTCATCTAGACCGGATTAATGGTTACTGTGGGTTTTTTTTTTTTAATGCAGTCAGGGTAGCCTACAGTTGACCCAGCTAATATTAAGAAATGCCTAATTCAGAGAAGGGGAAGTGTCTCCTGACAATTCTATATTTAACTAAAAATGCTACTTTTTTTTTTTTCTATTGTACAGATTCTTTGAAGAAAAAGTTGAACGAGCTGCCATCTCTAGAGAGAGAGATTACAACTGTAAATTTAAAGAAAGATGCAAAATATGGGCTGGGTAAGAATCCATATTCATATTAATTTGTGATGTTTACTTCACCAAAGAGAGAGTTTCTTAGCATACAAATAAACTGCAGTTTTGTCACAAACATAGATTTGAACTAATGGGCTGAAATAGTTTAAACTCAGTTGGATTGAATGGATTCTTGTAGGAAACAAATTTTTTAAGCCTGGTTATAAATGCTTAGGTCTGGACTTTGCTCATTCTTTTACCTGTGTTAGAACATGGCTTGTGGTAAACTTTGTTGAAATTTGCGTAATGTAAAAAAAAAATTGGGAACATTATTACTTTTGTGAGTCTACATTTGTGCTTGTGTGTGTTGTAGGATTTCAGGTTGTTGGAGGGGAGAACTCTGGTCGTACAAACCTCGGTACTATCATTAGCTCCATCACTCCTGGAGGTCCTGCTGATCTAAACGGACTTCTAAAACCTGGTAGGAGACTAATTCATAGTGACTTTATTTTTATACCCTGCTGTAAATTACTCCTTTGCTATATTACTTTGTTGTTAACAGTGACTAACTGTTTCAGGTGACCGGTTGATATCTGTGAATGATATAAACCTGGATGGATATCCTCATGATGAAATGGTTAACATCCTTCAGAGCGCTCCTGATGATGTCACTCTGGTAGTGTCACAACCAAAAGAGAGGCTCTATCAGGATAAACGTAGGGACATAAATCTGTTTCAGTTGCAAGTAAAATGTCTGAAAATTTACGTTCCGCTTAGGCTTACATCACTCCCCTTTCACCTTCTTTTGTCAGATTCTTCTCCATTTCTTCCCCAACAACTCAAATCATATTTTAATTCACCTAAACCTGCTCAGAGACCAGAGCGAGAGGTTGACCCGTCATCAGAGGACCATCATGGCACGGTCAGCCCCAGTCTTTCTCTCCACGGCGCCGGCACTCCCACGTCTGCCTCCTCTCCGGCACGGCAGCGCAGCAACCTCGGCTCTCAGGATTCCAGGATGAGCAGCTCTGGTAAAATCAACCAGCCACCTCGCGATAGAGTTCAGCAGGCCTTGGAAAGAGTAAAAGCTGCTGCCTCCTCTGAAACCGCTACCGAATCTCGAGGACCGGAGCCAAAGGCTGAATTGAATCAGTCGCCTCCAGCTCTGCCTCCGAAAACTAGAAGAGTCAAACTTTCAGTAGTTCCTCCGGTTTCTGAGCAGTCCGACAGGGGGGATACAGACATGGATGAAGAGACTTATTCCAGTAGTCAAGAAAAAGTGAAGGCCAAAAAGGTGCGGTCCTTGTTGTTATGAATTTAGTGCTTTAAGTAATGTTTGCCCGTCATTTCCCAACATAATAGTTATCTGTTTTGAGAGACCATAAATCATCTTTTAGTTTTCTTGGAGCAAATCCTTCACCCATGAACACAAGCATCACAGATTAGCTGCCCGATGCTTGACACCACTAACTGCCTGTGGTTAACCTTTGACCTATTGTTATGGGTGTTAGTGGAAAGAACTTTTTTGTTTTTTTGCCTGTATACTGCATGATGTGCATCCGACTCCAATAACAAATTTATCTTCTTCACTTGGCCTTGATCACCCTTTTCTCACTGCATGTTCAATTCACCTTGATGCCATGTTCTCTGTTTGCAGGAAAACATCATGGAAAATTTAAATGGTAATGCCCCAGGGGTCAATAGTCTCCGTCCAGGAGATCTATTTGACGTTGAGCTGTCCAAAATAGACAGCAGCCTGGGCATAAATGTCACGGTACTGTTCGACAAGGTTTTCACCCTCTCTTTGTTTTGGCTCCTTTCTGGCTCATCCTCCTCACTGTCGCTCTTCTGTGTTTGGTTTGTTTTTGGTTGGTTTTCTTAATGCTTTCTTTTGGAGTAGCTTCTGGTGATATAACTAATTTTGCATGTGTTTTGTTTTTTATCTTTTCATTTTAAAAAATGCTAGTAAAGTCCTGGTATCTTTTGCACTTTGGCAATAATGACCAACAACCGCATACAAAGAGCTGCTTTGTGGGATTTTCTATGGCTGGCTTCAGTTTATCACTGAATTTTTTCTGGAGCGACATTAATCAAACTTTTCTCTTGGGGAATTCAGAAATTGATTTGCTGGGATTTCTATTTAGAGACAGCAACATTCATTTTACCAGTTACTAGATTATGTATATCCCCGTAAGCTATCAGCTATGCATTATGGTTAGTGATCATTTATTGCCTTAACATTTCTAGCATGTATAGTATTTATTTAGGATTTGATTATGCACATCTTGAAGTCATACTATATTCATTGAAAGGACATATTGTTACCTGAGTGTTGTTGATCATTTGTGCTTTACATCCCTAATGTATATTTGTCAATAACATCATGTTGAAGAATGTGGTCTCATTTTCAGATACATTTTTGCTGAATGATGAATGCTTCAACTGTTATCTTAGAAAATCAAGACATATCACTCAGTACCCCAGTAGTTAGTAGCACCCTGCTAAAGCCCTAAAATAATTTTAGACCCTTTCACTGCAGTGCTCTGCAACTTTCTAGCTTTGGAGATTTCTTATACAAAGTTGTAAGTCTGGCTTTCAGATTTCTTCTGTTTTTGCTTTAGATCCTCAAATTAATTCAAATGTTAGACAGAAATAATCTGAGTAAATTAACAATGCAGTTGTTAAACTGTAGTTTAATTAATTAAAGGTGGAAAATCATCCTGACTGTATGTGAAATGTTATTGTCAGCGTATTGTCATTTCCCCAAAACGTTGTTAGTTTTATGCCAGATGTTGCAGGATGCACACCTTCCAAAAGTCCCTGTTTTGTCTTGTTACTGCAAAGATTATTTTAGTTAGAGCTTTACAGATCATGTTTTTCTGCAAATATATAGCTGGGCCTTTTGTTGTTGTTGCTCAACTGTGGTCTTAGACTTGAATTTCTCTAATGGTGTCTTTTTTTTTTTCTTGTTGTGAACTATTGACAGGAATGCTAACTGCAAAGTGATGCCTGCAGTGTTTTAGATATTGTTCTGGCTTCTTTTGTGGCCTCCTTGATGAGTTGTCAGAAGTCATACACTCCTAGGATTAATCACAAGTCTATGTTTCTTCCATGTCTATATAATGACTCTTATTGGAGTTCATCATAGTTGTAAAATCTAAGAAATTACTTTTTAACCCAGACTTGCAGATGATACTGGGCTTATGTATGATGATTTATTGTTACTTAAGTTTTCTTAGCTCACATTGTCAGACGGGTTATAGCTAAGTGATTTGTTTTTTTATTCAACCAGTTTGCTGGGTGTTGATTCATAATTTAGCAACTTATTCACAATGGCTTGTTGTTTTGACAGCTGTTTTCACTGAAATAATTCAAAAACTGTACTTTGTTTTTACGCACATTATCTTTGTCTGACATAAAAATCTACTTGCTGTAAAACCTTTAATGTGGCAGAAAATACATGAAAAGTGTCTTTCACTGTTGAGTCGAGGTCTTGTTTAGTTTGCATTTGAAGATATTGTCTTGGTCTAATATTAAATTATCTTGATCTGAAACCTTAATGTGACAAAGCAACAGCAGAAGAAATTTTGAAGGAGTGAAACACTTTTTCCCAGTGCTATCCCTCCCTTGCCATCCTCCTGACTGTGCATGACAGCTAAATAAACTGGTCCTCATCCAGCCTTGGTTTGGCCACAGTTCCAGCTGTTTTAGCTATTGTTCTGACTGTACAGGCAAATCTAGGCAAGTAGCTATTTATCTTCCTACAAATGAACTGATTTAAATCCACAAACATTTGCTTTACTTTAATAACATTCGCACCCATTTGTAGGAGTGCCAAGTGAACTGTCAATGTCAGCTTTACAGCTCAGAGAAAAAGAAAGCCACGGATCACAAATTTATAGTGCTAATAAAAATAAGTTCATATTATTTTTTTTTTTTTTATAAAAAAAAGTTTTTTTTTTTTTTTTTTTTTTTTTTTTTTTTGGGGGGGGGGGGGGGGGGGGGAAACAAAAACAATTTAAGCAATTTTGACATCTTTAGTAGAGGTGTTAATAGTTGCTGAGAGCACTGGAAAAGATCCCAGACTTGTTTAAGATAATTAAAAAACTCAATGTCTAGACATTTTATTTGATGGAGCAATTTTCAGTTAGAACTTTAAGGTAGAATAGAAAAAAAAAATTAACATCAGCCATTAACCCAAATAGACAAAATCATTAAAGTATCGACTTCATTTGGCTGAAGAGTTTTTTATTTCTTAGGGTGGAACTAACACAACAGTGCGACATGGAGGCATCTATGTCAAAGCTCTTATACCTAAAGGAGCTGCAGAGCTCGATGGGAGGATACAGAAAGGTGAGCAGTTAAAAACCGACGCTACAAACATTAAAGTGGAGATAAATTAACTAATTGTGGGTGTGTCATTGGCGCAGGTGATCGAGTATTAGCGGTCAATGGAAAGAGTCTAGAGGGAGCTACTCATCACCAGGCTGTAGATGTCCTCAGAGACACAGGCCAGGTGAGGGCTGGCGCTTGCATGGATAACAAGCTGTTCAGCAGTCACCCAGATGGCTTTGGACGACATGTAAATCACGTTTTGTGTGTGCAGACGGTTCACTTGCGCCTGGAGAAAGGTCTTTCACCTGTGAACAGCAATCAAGCTCCTCTCACCCCTCAACCCAACACCCGCATTTCTGCCAGTAACCACACTCAAACAAAGGACCAGGAGCAGCCACCAGAGGCCAAAGATAAACCCGAGTACAGCTTTGTCACACAAGGTAAGACTTGATGAGGAGGATTCTTAGATGGTGTGTAGCTTCACAAGATTTTCCTTGAAAAGCTCATTAGTTTCCACAGACTGAGGTTTGCCTTATCTTGAATACCACTGATTGTTTGAGTCAGCAATTTTTCTGAAATATTCACAATACAACCCTTTGTTCTCACTCCCGGCAAAGTAACTTGCCATAGATAATGTGATTTGAAAGGAAATTTTGCATGTCTGAACAAGCCATTAGCTGTGCCCTGGTGCCTATTCAGGGCTGAGCGGGCGGTCAGAACAAGCTGAACTTCCTAGAACTGGAGAAGAAGCCGAACACATTTATTCCTGGAATGACTTTGATTAAACATTTAAAAATTGCATGTTTGTTTTTATATTCACCTCGTTTTTAAGTAAATGTATTATAAATATGTTTTTAAAACACCGCGAATAGTTGCATCAGCAGTTTTTTTTTATGCCTCCAGTTGTTTCTTAATAGGTTTTACTTCCCATTAATATATTTTATGTCATTGGTTTACATTAAATTGCATAATGTAAGACAGCTATAGTATCCTAAAATGTCACCATCTCTGCCGTGCAGATGTATTCGTACTCTGATGTAGAGCATAGTTTACCTAGTTTTAAATTCTTGCTCTACCATTTGAAAAATATGGCACAATTGCAAAACCTCCCAGGATGTAGCTGTCCACCTTTACTGACTGGACAAAAAGAGCTTTGATCAGAGAAGCAGTCAAGATGCCCATAGTAGCTTTGATGGAGCTGCAGAAACCACCAGCTCAGGTGGAAGAATCTGTGAAGAGGACAACTATTAGCAGTATACAAATGTGGTCTGTGTATTTAAAGAAAAAGTGGCAAAATTGTTGAAAGAAAGCTATAAGTTGGGTCTGCCATTTTCCACAAGCCATGTAGAGGATGTGGTAAACGAAAACTGCCACCGTAAATTCATTTTGATTGAAGTTTTGTTTCGCAAAAAATCATCAGAAATTTCAGGCTGTAAATATGGAAATGGACTTGCAGCTGCAATTGCACTGAAATGTGTTTTTCACAACGTACTCTGAGGAGGGATTGAGTATAAATGCACACTACATTTTTCAGATTCTTCTATGTAAAAAGGGGAAGAACTTCTAAGCCTGTAAAAATGAAGGATTCAAATCTTTTGCCTTTAAGAGTCGGGTTTAGATGTAAACATGCAGCCTTCAGGCAGGAATTTCAGGGCATAATTGTGACTAATCAGGCCAACACTATCTAGTCATACTTTAACCAGACAACTGAAATGACTGAGTGGCTTCTGATTTACTTGATAATTAGATTTGTTTCTCTAAGAAGGTTGTGCAGCGAAATGGAAATTTCGGGTAATATCACAAAGTAAGAAGAAAATCTGATAACAAGTAACTTTCATTCTTTATTAACCGAACCTTAATCCAATGCCCGGCGTGGTTCTTACTGCAGATTAACATCTTCATTCCGACAGATAACATGTTTGAGGTCCGTCTGCTGAAGAACACTTCTGGACTCGGCTTCAGCTTCAGCCGAGAAGAGCACCCCCCTGATGAGCCCAACGGCCCCAGCCTGGTGAGAGTGAAGAAGCTTTTCCCGGGCCAGCCAGCTGCAGAGAGTGGCCGCATCAACGTGGGCGACGTCATCTTGCGAGTCAATCAAACCTCGCTGAAAGGACTCTCACAGCATGTTTGTACTTCTTTTTTTTTTATGTGTAATTGGAAGTCAAATTTCTCTGCAGCATTATTTTGGTCATCATGTTTTTTCTATCATATATATTTTTGGGGGCATTTGTTTGCACCTAGGAGGTGATATCAGCCTTACGAGGAACTGGACAGGAAGTGACGCTGCTGCTCTGTAGGCCTGAGAAAGGTGTTCTTCGAGAAATGGATGCCTCAGCTTTGGTGAGCTGCTTAAAAAAATAAATAAAAATAACAGTTTTATATTTACAGTTTGTCAAATAATAGAAATAAAAAATAAAATGTTTCTTCTTAAGACACCCAAGCCATCACCCAGGAAGGTGCCTGTAACCATTACAGAACCCAGTCTGAGCTTGAGCAGGACAGCATCTCCTCCTGGGTCGACTCCGAAAACCGCCGTGGAAGAGGCTCTGGCGAGGCTGAACTTCAAGAGCCCTGGCCGACACAACAGCTACAGCGACAGCACCGACGGTGATGAGGAGGTGGAGAAAGCTTTCACCTCCAGCGCCTTTGAACACAGCTTGCAAAACTGGGACAGGAGTGTCTATCAAACGCCTGGTGGCAACTCAGAACTGGGACGCTTTGACAGCTCTGGTCAGCTGGACGGCACCTTCCACTCAGCTTTTTATTCTCCAAACCTCTCAAAGACAAGATTGGACCTCAGCAACAGGTACTTGATCTGTTATGTACTCCTTTCCAGTTGTAGACATTTAGCGTAGGTCCGAGTTTTCTATATGGCCCTCAACATTACCAAAAACGGCTTATTTCGTTACAGGTGATAAATAAAACTGAGAAACTTTTCAGTACCTTTCTGTTGTCTGCTGAAAGTCTTGCTTTTTCTCACTCTTAACAGTCTCTAGCTTCCTTTGTCTCTGTGCTTCCTCTGACTTTATTTTAGACACCTCACTGACTTATAATTTCTAACTTATTTTTGTTTGACTGATGAAAGTTGATGTATCTGCACCTGTCATCACGTTTTGTGCATTCTCTGAGCAGGAAGTTATTTAAGACCCGATTTCAGACACTAGCCAGTTTCTCGATGCATCATTGGTTCTTCTTTTTAAAAATATGTCCTTAAATCTTTTCAAATATTTTGAAAGGAGTTCTTCATCACCTGTGGAAGCTGATATGGAGTCATCTCCTCTGCCTGTGATATCCTCCGCATCTGCCCCCAGTCCTGATCCCCTCCCCCCTCCAATGTCACTACCCTTAAAATTTAAAGTCCCCAGCAATGGACAGGATGTAGAAGAAGTGATCCCGGTAAGGACTTGAGAGAAGAGGAACAGTGTAATTTAAGACAGCTGCGCTAAAATAAGGATCTAGATCTGTCCGTACATGTTCATTCCTATAACAGAGTTTTTTGGGGTTTTTTTTATTTCGTTTAGGAAGCAGAGCTGATGATTTCTTTGTTGAAGTCAGAAAAAGGCAGCCTTGGTTTCACCCTCACCAAAGGCAACGATCAAGGGTGTTACATCCATGACATTGTCCAGGATCCGGCCAAAGCAGATGGAAGGCTTAGGCCTGGAGACCGAATGATCAAAGTATGAATTCACAGCAATGTCTTCATTTTTTTTTTTGTCTGTCCATTTGAATAAAAAAAATACTTTAAATTTATTTTCTAATTAGTTCAGATTGAGAGTCGCATCCTTTTTTAAATTTTGATTATTGCTGTATCAGTATTGGATTGGTATTTCAATTAATTTTGAAATATTCTTTTTTGTGGATGCATTCTTTCTTCCAACAGGTCAACAGCACAGATGTGAGTTCAATGAACCACACTGAGGTGGTCAGTCTAGTCCGTGCTGCCCCTCCTCTTGTTGATTTGGTGGTTGGAAGGATTCTGGAAGCTCCCAAATTCCCATTGGAAGCCCACCTGCTCCCTGATATTTGCTTCAGGAGCAGCCAAGACCCACTGGGTAAGAAACGTCTTTTAGACGTTAAAATATGTTCAATTTGTTGGTGGACTCTTTTGTATTATCAATTATTTCTTTTGTCTAAATTAACTTATATCTCTTTTTTTTGTTTCTTAGGATTGGTCCTTGATGGGGGAAGGGACAGCATTTATGGGGTCTTATTTGTAAAAGATGTCATACCAGGTTCACCAGCCTCAAAAGAGGGAAGCTTGAAACCACTTGACCTTATCCACTACATTAATGGGGCTCCAACCCAGGACCTAACTTTGAGTGAGAGTACCAGACTCCTGGAGCTATCCCTGAACGACCTTTGTCTGAAGGCCACAAGGTATTACGCACTCAACATTTGATCTAGCTAATGTCTTGCTTGTGCTGTTTTATCTTGGTAACTTATATAATGTCTACAAAATAAATTCAGAAACTAAATTTTTTACTTGTTCTGTTCTTTGCCTCGCAGAGATGGAATGCCTGTATCTCCTGAACATAAACGTGTCACTTTTCTGGACAACATTAGCTCCAAGCTGTCATCCAGCATGAATGGTTTGTTTTGCATGTTGAAGACTTTTTTCGGGGAGGGTTAATTTCATCTTGCCTTTTTTTAATGTAACAATGGCAATTTTTGTTGCTTTAAGGGTTTCTTAAAAGGAACGGTTCCAGAGGCACTGAGGATCTCATTGGACTTTGTCCTGCAGAGGTGAGTCAGGAAACTCATTTTAAGTTTTTGTGGTAAAACTTTAACTTTTGTTAAAGTTTTACCCACACAATGTCCTACAAAGGTTTTGAGGCTCCTTGAACGTTCACGTCTTTATCTTGGCCTATTTAAATAAAACCTGATGAAATAGATTAAAACCATAAACTGTAATATGACAAAATATGAAAAAGTTCCAAGGAGTAGAAGTGTTTTTGCAAAACACTTTAGACATGTTTCAGCGTTTCTGACAAATAGAGTCATGGTGAGTTTCTGTTTAAGGGAACCCCATATTTTTCTTATTGTGAGTGTAGGAGGAGATTATAACGTTGGATCTGGAGAAGCCACCGTCTGGAGGCCTTGGTTTCTCTCTAATTGGAGGGGAGAGGGGAATTTTTGTGAAGTCCATCACTCCAGGTGGCGTCGCAGAGTCCTCAGGACAGCTGCAGGTTGGAGACAGGCTGCTTAAAGTGAGTACTGTTAGACTTTTGTTGTTTTCTATATAATCTCTGCTTGTTTTAATAGATTCTTTTCTCTCTGAATTTTTGAAAACGTATTTCATACAGAAGCCTCATGCACAACATTCAGCCTTTTTGAGGGTTTTAATATGACCGACTGTCTTTCATCTTCTAGGTAAATGATGACCTAATGACTAATATCTCCCACACCAAAGCTGTCACTACAATTCGAAAATCTAAAGGCCTGGTACATCTGATTGTTTCAAGACCACCTGACCAGAACCCAAACACTTACCTGGCCTATCTACCTGTAAACTCTGACAAGTGCAATGGTAACACAGGTACAATTCAGGGCTTCAGTGCTGCTCTTCAGGTTTTTATTAACAGCTGCTAAACTTGAGTTTAAATTTTATTTTTATTTATTTTTTTTTAGATCTAAGTGAGGACAGTGGAGTGACTTCTAAGCTTCGGATGTTGGTTGAACAGAAATCCATCAACATTCCTACCATACCGCCAATAGGTACTGTACATAAAACAATAGAGTGAATGAACTCTGAGGGTTTAAAAATAACCTTAAAATTGCCCTCTTAATGTTTCTAATCTGCCTTGACAGACTACAACGATGGACCTCTGGAAGAGAAAAAAGACACGGACCTTTCAGAGGACACAGACTGTGATGGATCCTCTTTACCTGAAGACTCTCCTGTGGTACAAATTCAACATCACACTTAATAAAACTCAGCCATTAAAATGTTTCTTTGTTATTAAATCGTTCATTTCTAATCCACACAGAGTTCTCGGAAAGCAATGTGGCAAGAAGAGAGTGTTGATGACCCAAGGAATGAAAAGTATGAGTGTGGATTTGGATGTAAACTTTAGCAAAATGAAGGTTGTATTGCCATGTTTTCTAAAATACGTGCGCCGTTCCTGCTCAAAACAGCAGCTACCTGCAGATGAGTGCGGTGCAGCCAGAAGATGAGGACTTCACATGGGGAAGTGACGAGCTCCCCATAGAAACGATCAGCTCCCAGTCAACAGATGGTAGGGTTTCATTTTTTGAATAAATTAAACTTGAGATTTGATTGGATTCCGAATGAGATCTGAATGATTTAGTTTTGGATCTATCTGTTTATTTCACACAGACAAGTCAATCATCACTAAGGACGAGCTGACCACGTTACCCCTCGTCAGAGTGGTTCCTGGTGGCCAGTACACAGGAACTAATCTCCACTCTAAAGTCCGCGTGATAAAGGGGCTCCTGGACCAGAAAATCCCACTTCAAGAATTTGAAGTACGTTTGGATTTAAATGCCTGTAGTTGCTGGTACAGAAGCTGTTTCTAGGGAATATATGGGGCTTGTCTACAAGCCGGAAGAATGTGGGATTTCATTCTATGCATTTAATTTTTCTGACTGGAAGGAAATCGCAGAATGTGGACAAATATTTGCATTCCCAGACCTTATTGATTTTGACGTTGTTAGTACTGATAAACCTTGCGGCAACATGGTCAATTATTCTTCTTATAGTTTAGCTTCCTCCACCAGACCAGAAATATGTTTCTGTTTATGAAGCTCTAACTGCAAATATATTTTTGTCTACTCTAATTTGGAATCCTCTCATTTCCCAATTATCACACCTCGTAAGTTTAAAGTTGTTCACCCAGAGTTTTAGTAAAGCATAACAAATGATTTTTGATTAAAATTTGAAAACATTAGTTTTTATCTTTCTATTTGTTAGAATCTTCAGAATCTACAGCCACTTGATGACTGCTTAGTCGGTCAGACCAAGGAGAACAAGAAGAAGAACCGCTACAAGAACATTATTCCATGTAAGAAAAGCATCATAGCTTTTTCCACTTGGGGTTTTTCAATTAAAACTAATACTAAGCTCATATCTTCTAGTCGACACAACTCGTGTGGTTATTGGCAAAGATAGCGGATACATCAACGCCAACTTCATCAACATGCAAGTGAAGAATGAGCACTTCAAGTACATCGCCTGTCAGGGACCTTTGCCCACCACACTGGGCGACTTTTGGCAGATGGTGTGGGAGCAGAATTCCAACGTGATAGCTATGATGACTCAGGAGATCGAGGGCGGCAAAGTGAAATGTCAGCGGTACTGGCCGGACACGCCGAGGACAGCGGAGATGGTGGACGACAGGTTGCAGATAACGCTCGTCAAAGACCAGCACCTAGACCACTTTGTCATTCGCCTCATTGAGGTCAAAGATGTCCAGGTGAGCGCGATTTTATGCTAATGTACGTCTGTTAGATTAAATGGGACCTTTAACATCCATGTTTTTCTCTTTTAAGACTAATGAAACGAAGCTTGTAACTCATCTGAACTACACCGGATGGCCTGACCACGGAACACCCTCTCAACCCGAGCATCTGCTCACATTTATTTCCTACATGAGACACATTCATCGATCAGGACCCATCATCACACACTGCAGCGCAGGCATCGGTCGCTCAGGGGCCCTCATCTGCATAGATGTGGTTCTGGGCCTCATCAGTAAAGACGCAGATGTAAGTGTGCAAAGTTTTGTTTACAGGGCAAGTTTGTTTCATTAGTATAATCTAATAAATATCTATCTTTTTTCCGTTTAGTTTGATATTTCAGATGTTGTGCGAAATATGAGACTTCAGAGACATGGAATGATCCAAACAGAGGTGATTCTCTTTGAAGTATTTAGTAGCTGAATTTGTTATATTAATACCTACAATGTTTAGCTCATCTTTCACTGCTTGTTTTGTTTTTATAGGAGCAGTACATTTTCTGCTATCAAGTGGCCCTCTATGTCCTCAGATGCCTTAAAGCAGAAGAAAACATCTCAGGATAGTAACCATATCTTCTAGATCCTGGGTGACCAGTCAGAGCAAAGCAGAACAAGTCAATACAGGCATAAATTGCCAAATTACACTACTTTTTAATGCCTTAATCTATTTTTCCCCCAAGAATAAATCGTTTAAGAAGTATATTTTCTATTTTTGCTTTTTGTTCTCTGTAGCTGCTGCTCTTTTTCACTGCATTTATGCAAGCTGCTGATTGTATTTCCTATCAAACAAGAGAACATTAATGTTTTATCTTTCCTTTAGATTTTTTTTTTATTGATGATGAAATGATTTTATATTTTATGTGGAACATTTATATGTGTATTTTGATGCTTGAACTGGCCTTGACAGAATACTGTGTCAGTATTTGCTATGTGAATCTATTATACAGTTATTACATACTGCCTGAGGCAAATGATAAACTGAACGTGTACATATTAATCTCTGGAAGAATTAAACTGGATATGTTTGAAATATTATGTAGAGGAAAATGTCTTTTAAATAAGATCAAATATTAAAAGTTTTATTTGTCTTGTCATATTTTATTGTGAGCATTTTACAGCTGTTTCGGTTACATTCATGCCATGTAATATGATTGCAGTCACACTCCAAGCTTCAGTCATTTGATCATTAATCAATTCTGGTGGATAAAAAGCTCCCAAAATGTCAGAAGAAACATTGCTGTATTTACTCTGTTTATTGCTTCGCCCCGGCGACATGGATGCCATAAAAGTGACTGCACTCTAAAAAGTGTTATATGGGCTGAACTTGGTATGTGGTATGTTGTGCTCTATTGAAATGTTATTGTTTGACTTCAAGTTTACACAATAAACCATTTTGAGTCTGAAGACTATGAATGATATACATTGCGACCTTCACAATGTAACAGACTTTATGTATCATTGAAATGATACATAAAATATGTGTAAATATCTTTACACATATTTTTTTGATCTAGTTCTGTATATTTTAAGGCATTTTGAACCTATATGCCAGACTGCAAGCTTTTGAACATTTAGTGCAGACAGTAGCTGATGACTTCTACCACTATGTGGTGCCAAAATATGGAATTTTTTTTTTTAATCTTTAAGCTAATTGGAAGCATTTGTTCTGGCATATTTTGTAACATTTGGAAATTACAGTGCACAGAGTTCCTGTGCAGTATGGAACATAATTTTATTTTCAAAGTGTGCAAATGTGTTGAAAATATTTGTATTGCATTGTGCTATTCTTATTTTTTGTTTTTTGGTCTAAAAGTTGTCCTTAACTTTGTCCCTCAGAGTTCCTGTCATTTTTCTTTTCTCCCTTCATTCCTGTCTAGTTCTTTTTACATTCCTTCCTCGTGTCCTACCCTCTCTTCCATCCAATCTGTTTTGAGGCCTTTGTCCTACTTTCTTTCCTACCTTGTTCCCTACCTGCTCTCCTTTGTTCCCTCCTTCTACTTGCATATTATATATTGTTGTTAGCATATTTACTATAATTTTTTAGTGAACTTTAGTATTTCATATAAGTCTATGCAAAGGACTTGAAATTGAGAAAATTAGGTCCAGAAAAGGGGAATTTTTTCATGAAAAGTATGTAGGAATCTTGTATGCAGATGCATATTGTTAAGAACAATAAAACTGGTTCCTCAAAATGTTGGCTAAAATTCACAGATGTGGACATTTGTTGAAGGGTTCCCATATAATTCTGCTTTACCTCACAGTTTTTTAATTTATTTTTCTGTTCAACAGTTGAGGAATTACCAGCACATTAAATCTAAGTTAGGTGTAAAAAAAAAAAAGTTTTGAAGCTACAAAAGTAGACATAGGGATTCTAATATTAGGATTATTTACAAATTCAATTACTACTTTTTGGATGAGTGCAAAAATCAACAATATTACATCTGCTCAGACTAGCTGCTAAATTATGTAAACTATATTCTGTTTTTTAATCATTGGTGCAAGTAAAGGGAATAAAATGCAAATGTGTGGGCTCACTACTGACCTCAATTACATTAGCTTAGGATGAGAAATTGAAATACACTCTTGGACATATATTTATGTATAAATGGACATTTAATACTTTTGCAGAATTGTTATAGAATACTTTAGATCAAAGCTTATTCAAGACCTAAATCCAATTAAGAAGATGTGGTGGGCAGGAAATTGCTTTTCCACAAATGCCCACCAGCCAATCTGAGAAAGTCTGAGCTATTTCACAATGAATGGGGCAGAAATGTCAGTATTTATATGTCCAAAGCTGATTGAGACAGAGGTGAAAAGTTTCTTAGACTTTATTGCAATAACGGGATCTTTTACAAAGTTTTCACGCGTGATGGACATTAAAAATATTTGCTTCTGCCTGCTGCCTCAGTCTAAAAACATTTTATTCAACTGATAAAGAGCATCTCTCTCGTTTGTCAACATTCATGGAAAATCATATCCTCATCATAATAAAGCTTTGGAGAGCTCCATATAGTCAACAGCTTAGATGCTTATAGTTGAGCCACATTGCCTCCTTGTGGATAAATATTTAAATCAGAGCAAAACTAAAACATGGCCTACTTATTTAAATACTCCTTTGCTTTCATAGTATAATTGATAATTTCATGAGCAGAAGCTACTTTGTAAAACCTTTTAATTTAACGTAAGAAATTTTTTTTGTTTCATTAAAATGTTTACAGATGTGTTTAATTTTTTATGTAAATCCATCAAATTTGGGCAAGTGAATTTGTAATATAATAGCGCCAAGTAGAAATCCATGCTCCTGCTTTTCCTAATTAGACTAAGAAAAAAAAAAATCACACAAAAATATGTTTATCCATATGCCTAATTTATGGATTATTCATAGATTATCCACAGGCTAATTTATGGATCAAAATTCATTGTGAAGAATGTATTATGCTGATAGACAAGCTGGAGTCAATAACATTTTTGTACAACATTCACTTTAAAGGAATTTTATTTTATGTCTCATAAGTAAGTAACTCCATGTAAAACATAAAAAAAACAGGGATTTTGGACAATCAAAACAGAGAACAGGCAGATTTAAACTCGAGGTTGCAACACTGCCAATTTTAAATATAGATATCTTGAAATTTGTTATAAATATGTTCTCTAAAATATATGACGCAAAAAGAATCACTGTCCTATTATTTTTGAAACACGGGTCAACATTGTTAGACCATTATTTCATTATCTTCCCCAACGCAACATAGTTAGTTTGACTAGAAATAATCTCACTATTGATTTTAAGGCGTTTCGAGGAACGCATTTTTGGTTATAAGATACAACATGTTGCCAACAAACTGCCTTGCCTCAGCAGAAAGCGGAAATGACGACAGCGTAGACGGACGTGACGTCGCCCCCCGTGTTTTGTATGTAATGGCAGCGTACACATTGGCCACGCTTGCCTTATAAAAATAGCTTTTTCCCCCTTTAATTTTTGACACGTCTTGGTTTGAATAATCTGTAGTCATGCCGGGGAGGCAAAGCAACAAACTGCCCAACAACCTACCGCAACTTCAGAATCTCATAAAGAGAGACCCGCAGTCGTATGTCGATGAGGTAGGTGCTGGGAGGAAACACCATCATGGGTTGAAGTTGTGTAGTGATTGTTTTTAATGCTTCTCTTCTGCTCCAGTTTCTCCAGCAGTACCGCCATTATCAGTCCAATGTGGAGATCTTCAAGCTACAGCCTGACAAAGCCAACAAGGACCTGGCGGAGCTGGTCATGTTCCTGTCTCAGGTAACCCAGCAGCGTTCGCTGTGAGACAACATGGGCAGCAGGGAGAGGGTGTTGAAATGTGTTGAAATGTCTCCCTGCTCTTCAGGTGGCTCACTGCTACACGCAGCAGCTGTCCACATTTCCTCGGGACCTGTCTGAGTTATTAAGGAGCTACCACACTATCATAGAGCCAGAATTGCGAATGGTGAGAGGCCTTTAAAAAAAAACAAAAAAAAAACAATCATGGGATTTTAAGATGTACAAAGATTTTAAGTTGTTGTTGATGGCGTCCTTTTGCTCTTGGTAGACTTTCTGCAAGGCGCTGATTCTTCTGCGGAATAAGGATCTTATCAACCCCACAATCCTCCTGGAGCTTTTCTTTGAGCTGCTGCGGTGTCATGATAAACTTCTCAGGAAGGTCAGCCTGGAAAATATAAACACACCCGTTAAAGTTCTTCACGTTTTCCATTACTGCGACGATGTAGACCAACTAGGAGTGGGCAATATGGGCATAAAGTTATATCTATCTTATTGTGGTATAGTTGTAATAACAATAAAAGTTAACATTGAGAACTATATATTACTTCTTCTTTAGGGAACTGTGTGGCTGTGACTGCATGGCACAGTAATTACAGCCCCACAAATACTTCTCTTGAAAAACATACCCATTTGTAATATGCTTCTTTAGGATAGCAGTGATTTGTCTCTAAAGTGCACACAGTAACTGCATTTAATCATTCAAATTTATTATTTTTTTTTTATATTCATTAAATAAACAGTGGGGATGAAATGTAAAAATAACCCCGGCAATGACAGTTTTGCTTTAAAAAAAAAAAAAAACAATCCTATTAATAATAAATCAAAATCTTTTGTTGAAAAAATGTGCCACAATAAATGATGAATGACATGATAAATGCCCACCCCTCAGAACAACACAAGTAATGCATATGTGTGAAATGGAAATATATATATTTTTTTATCCTCAGACTCTTTACACACACATCGTGACAGATATCAAAAACATCAACGCAAGGCACAAAAACAACAAGATCAACACAGTAAGTTGAGTGTATCTGAGTCTATGTCAATTTTCTGTGATTAACCAGCTTAAAATGATCATCCCTGTTGTATTGTGCTTCGTTACAGACCCTGCAGAACTTTATGTACACAATGCTGAGAGACAGTAACCCCATAGCGGCGAAGATCTCCTTAGACGTCATGGCTGAGCTTTACAAGAGGAACATATGGTGGGTTTCATATAAGATCCGTGAAACCCGGACGTTCCCTGTGAATCGTTGTGTCTCATAATCTGATTGTATTCCTACTCAGGAATGACGCCAAAACGGTTAATGTCATTACAACAGCATGCTTCTCCAAGGTGACAAAGGTAGGCTTTTTGTTTAGGGGGAAGGGATACATTTCTCAATCTGTACCGAGAATTAAATATGATGTGCCTCTCTGCTAGATTCTCGTCGGAGGCCTAAAGTTCTTCCTGGGCAAAGACGAAGATGAAAAAAACGAGAGCGATTCGGAATCCGAGGTAAGTTTGACGCATGAGGTGATCACCTGTGCAGGCGAGACTGTCTTTGAAGCCTCAAAGTTAAAAAAAATCTCTTGATTTGTCTTTTTGTTTCTTTTTCTTTAGAACGAAGGAACGTCTGCAAGAGACCTGATGACGAAATACTCGACAGGCAAAAAAACCACCAAAAACAAGAAGAAGCTGGAAAAAGCGATGAAAGTCCTCAAGGTATCAGTGTCGTGGAAATGCAGAAGCATGTATTATATCTGTGCTCTTCTGAGGTACAGTCGGGACAATCCTCATTCAAAATACTTTGCAATGATGTGCACCTCATGTACTGTACAACTATGAATGTTTCCATTTTAAGTTGAAATAAACATAGGGGTGTCCTAATTTAATCCTGAATGCATATGCATTTTATTTACACATGTTGTTGTCGTACTCTGTTTGACTAATTTGGTGTCATTTTTCCAAACTAACTGCAGAAACATAAGAAAAAGAAGAAACCTGAAGTCTTCAATTTTTCGGCGATCCACCTCATTCACGATCCTCAAGGTACGCTCACCTACTGTCTCTGAGCTCTTATGCAGTAAACCCCGATTAAACACATCGGGCTTTACTGAGCAGCTAACCATCAAATCAATCTTTTTATCAAGATTTCTCAGAGAAGCTCTTGAAGCAGCTGGAAAGCTCCAAGGAGCGCTTTGAGGTGAAGATTATGATGATGGAGCTGATCTCTCGTCTGGTTGGAATCCATGAGGTCGGTTTGGTTTTTGATTCAGCGCGTCTCTATTGTCTTATGAAAAGACAAATCAATCAAATATCAATGTAATCATTTTTGCTATTTGCCTTCTGCAGCTCTTCCTCTTCAATTTCTACCCCTTCATCCAGAGGTTTCTGCAGCCTCATCAGAGAGGTAAGTGTCGCTCGGTGTTGTGCTGCGCTTTGTTTTGGAGATTTTTTCATAACGGTGCGCTGCGGTCTCTTCAGAGGTTACAAAGATTCTGCTGTGTGCCGCCCAGGCTTCACACCAGCTGGTTCCACCTGAGGTACATCCTAAGCCCACTCTGCAATATACAAAGATTACACATCGGAGTGTGAGATTGTTTGTGTGTGTTGCTCTCTGCAGGTCATTGAACCTATGATCATGACTATTGCCAACAACTTTGTGACAGACAGGAACTCTGGGGAGGTCATGACTGTCGGGTAAGTAGTTAATAAATGCTCAAATAATGTCCTTTTCCACCTCTTTGTGGACAACTCCGTTAAACTGTCAGAGTTTTTTGATGCAAAAAAAAGTAGACGATGTTTATAACTTTTTATAACTTCCTCCATATTTATATTTATGTATTTCCTGGAGTCATAACTTTTTTTCCATAGATATGGAAAAAAAGAGAAAAATAATTTTAGTTGTTTGGTTTTAGCTTTAAGTGTTCACCCCTTAAAGTTAAAGTATGTAACTTTTATATACTTTTTTTTTTACATATGTTATGAGACAGATAATCTGTGAAAAGATTAAGTCCTCTCCCTCCTCCCAGTTCTCCCAGTGCTATCTAGAAACAACCAATAAGAGCCAGGAGGAGAGTCTTATCGCTGTCAGTCATCTCTGATATACTTTGCCATAGTTTTAATTTAAGGATCTGCACAGTAATACAACAAGTTCATTGATACAATTGAGAGATCGATCATATTTGCACTTTTTAGTATCAACGCCATCAGAGAGGTGGCAGGCCGCTGCCCACTCGCCATCAATGAGGATCTACTGCAGGACTTGGCTCAGTACAAGACCCACAAGGACAAGAGTGAGCAGATTTTCTTCTATTTATTTATTCAATTGTTTTTTGTTTTTTTTTAATATATAATTTCATATTCACACTGTGTTTTGCCACATTTTCAGATGTAATGATGTCTGCCAGAGGATTGATTCAACTGTTCAGAAATCTCAATCCACAGTTGCTGCACAAAAAGGACAGGGTGAGCTCATTATGTGTATTAGCCCTAATACAGTGCACTCAATAGGGAACAAGAGGAACAATACAACATCACAATTTATAATGCATGCTAAAAAAAATAAGTTGGAAAACTTGTTCCATTGCTGCTTTTTCAGTTCTTAGCCCTAAAAATAAGTTGAGTATCTATAACTAAATCAAATTTGTTGTGTAGGGGAGGCCCACAGAAGCCTCCACAGAGGCCAAAATAAAAGACTATGGAGAGCTTGAATCTAAAGACTACATTCCTGGAGCTGAGGTCCTGGAGGTGGAGGAGGAAAACAAAGAGGAAGATGAAGGTCAGCTACTGTTGTACTCAGGAACTGGTGGGCCTGAATTACAGTGGATAATACAGAAATGATATCCAGCGTTGCCCTGCACATGCTTGAGAGATTTTAGATTTTGTCAGCGATGTTGTTCCGTATAATTCATCAGATGGTTGGGAGAGTGCTAGCATCAGTGACGACGACGACGAGGACGGAGAGTGGGTTGATGTTCACCACTCATCTGATGAAGATGCAGGAGAAGTGGTGAGAAGTGGGACACACAACCAGTCAGACTGCAGAAACCTGGTGATTTGAATTCATTTTAAGCACTTCTGACATTTCTCCAAGGCTGAGAAACTCCAGAGTATTCCAGCTGAAGAGAGAAAAGCGAAGGCAGCGGCGGTCAGCGGCAGCCGGCTCCTCACTCAGGACGACTTCAAGAAAATCCGTCTGGCCCAAATGGCAAAGGAGGTCAATGCTGCTCCAGGGAAGGGTCAGAAGAGGAAAATGGCAGACAGTGACAATGAAGAGGACACGTGAGTAACACAAAATAGAACAATATTTAAGATCCGCCCTTTAAAATTTTGAGTCTGACTTAAAATCTTTTTATTTTTTGACCTACTCATAACAGATTTTAACCTAGTTCTGTTCAAGAATCTCAATAATATACAAAGAAAAAAAACTGCATTCAACAGAGTTCTTTCTAACCTTCTTACTTTGAGTCTTTTTCAATTTTTTTTTTTTTTTTTTTAATATTGGGATCAGACACTCACACCGTGAGAAAACCATTACTGTAAAGCAGGGTTTTATAATCATTTATAAAATGATCTTGACTTTATGCATTGAAAAAAAATCTATATTATTTTGGAGTTTAGCATCTGTTTGCTGATAACATGTGGATTTACTAACCTAGCTTTGTTTTTTTTTTGCAGCTCAGAAAACAACAAAGCAAAATATTGAAATAATATTTTACTCTTTTTCTTCAAAATTTCAGAGGGGAGCTGCTGACACTGAGACACATTGAGAAATTGCACAAAAAACCAAAATCAGATAAAGAAACCCGACTTGCAACAGCCATGGTAACATCTTACGCCTGCTTTCAAATTTTACACTGAATCTGGAGTAACTGGATTATTCACCGGTGGACAGAGTGGAATAACATTCCTGACCAATATAATAAGCAGTTATTGATGACCACTAAAGGTATGTGTACTGTTTAGGCCGGACGAACGGATCGAAAGGAATTTATGAAGAAGCGGACCAAGCTGAACCCGCATGCCAGCACCAGCAACAAGGAAAAGAGGAGGAAGAAGAACTTCATGATGATGAGACACAGTCAGAATGTCAGAACAAAAGGCAAACGCTCCTTCAGAGAGAAACAGGTAACTCAGAATATATATAATTTTTATTTCACTAAGACTAGATCACCAGTTTTGGCTGGAAAGAGAGAAATATTTTGATTTTTGGAATTGAAATTTTGTTTTTTTCATCCAGCTCGCGCTCCAGGCCGCCCTCCTGAAGAAGAAGAAGCAGTATAAGTAGGAAAGCAGGAGGCACTCATGCAGTCTCTGACGGCCATCACAGAAATCAGACTGGGTCAAATAATATTGTACATCCTTTAAATGGCATGTAAACTTACTATCTTGGTGTATTTTTTTGTGTGCAAATGTACATTAACTTACACTCTTTTGAAATAAATAATCATTACTATTTGGATAATGTTGAGTGAGTAATTTTTTGAACATCCCAAATTTTAATAATAAACCAAAAGTTTGTGCAAAGATGTTATATGTACAGGAACAGTAATAATTGTTGCTCCTTTTCATGCGAGTGTAATTCAGCTTAGTTTCATGACCTCGTTTCAGGTTTCCTCATTTTTACAATCGCTAGCAGGAATTTGCAGACACAACTCAGATAAACTGTAAAGAAACTTATGCCAAGGTGCAAAGATGTTAATGTGTAATTTTATGAGACTTTATTGCACAAGTCAGCTACATATGTAATTACATTTTAACATTTCAACAGGGTCTTCTTTCCCTGCTGATTCTACCAAGCCTGTTCCCTTGGCTGTGGTTTCGCTGGATGGGATTTAGGGACAGTTTGAATCTCGATCATCCATTCATGCATGCCACTAATTAGATGACGAGGCAATTGGCTACCTTAAGAGAGTTAGCCTTAACTTTGGGTCTTAGTGTTCTGTACAGGAAGTCCTGTTAGGCAGTCTCAGTAATTTAAATGTCAGGATGAACTACTGACAGAATATAATAAAATATAAAGTTGAATTTAGCACTGATTTCTCAGTGATGCCAATTTTGTTATGTATTTCAGAGAGAAACTTAATGACAAATTACTTTGGGATATGGAGATATTCATGGACTGTTAAAATGCCTTCAATAATATTTAAAATAATTATTTTCACTATAATTGCCTTGTTAAGCCTTTCTGGGGAACCTGGGGAGGAAAGGGAAATCTGAGAAAATACAGTAAGCTTCATAATTCTGAGTCTGGGTAAATGTCTGTAGTTTGTTACCCAGGTGTTATTTTCTGAACTACAATACCCATGAAGCACTTGCGGTCATAACAGCCGTGCCAAACGTTCCACTCAAAGAAGCCGGCATTTTAAATCTTTCTGCGATATGAGGTATCTAATTTATATATGTTAGATATAACTTAACTTTTTTAGAACAATTTACTGTAATTTATATCATTCTGCTATGAGTATTTTGATTGGTTCATGGTTAAATCCTCGCCGTTCCCTGCCAAGCTAGCTGTCATGCCGCTGCTGTTAGCAAACAAGCTAAGCGTCAACATAGCCTAGCTAGCTTAATTTATCATGTTAATGATCATCGAAGCGATTAATTTGATCAATTGACGAAGAATTACGAAAACTAATGGTCTAGAAATAGGGTTGTGAACTACGTGGTAACTAGTTTATAACCGTATGTGACAATCTGTGACGTGCAGTTTAAGATGTGATTTAATTTTAGCTTTCGTGCTCTGTCTTAACAAACCCTTTAAATAGCTGCAGTACCTTTGCATAATATATGATGTTTTTTTCCCTCATGAGTCTTGAATGACAGTCGGGGTCAGATATGCTAAGGATCTTTTTAATCATATTGATTCTTAACATTTATCACAGCATTGAATAAATGAAGATGTAGGACAATATAGGACATCTGAGACTTCTAGCTTACTATCTAGAGGACAGTGTAGCGCACACCTGTGAACAGATATGTTTGTTTTAAAATGGGTAAAATTTTATACATTTTTTCAATTTTATTTGTGTCACAAGATATTGAAAAGATGTGAAAAATATGACTCATCCTTGTCAAAAACAGAAATACTTGTCAGCTGAGAAAGTATGAAAATCAATTTTAGCATTTCCATCTGTCTGGATTGACATGTAAAAAGAAAACATGGAATGTAAAAATATTTGGATTCTTTATCCTGTTGACAACAGGATAAATATTAACATTTCTAGAAAATAAGCCATTTTGTGGATTTAAAATTGTAGATGAACAAAGGAGTGCTATATTCATCCAAACATCTGCCAGTGTGTCTTTCCATCTCTTAATGTAAACTCTTCATCATTCCATTCCTGTCTCTCCATTTGTTCCTCCATTTTGCATTTCCAAGTCTCCTTTTGGTGTTTTATACATAATTAGGCAGATTTTAAAAGTGATTATACAATTTTGGTTTGAATTTTTGAGTAAATTTGAGTAGATGTACAACAGGATTTATTTTTTTATTTTTTTCCACATATAATAGCAGGAGGCTTTTGGTTACCTGTGAGGTTGAAAAGTGCTGACAGATCTGTTTTTAATTGAGTGGATGTAACTTAATGCCTCGAGGAACTACAAAGTGAAACAGAGCTGATGGAAGTCTTTTGATCCTCAGTTTGTTTGATGGGACTTGATGTTTTCTGCTCTCATAGCTGAGAGGACTAGTGATGAGGGGTGGTACACTGAGCCTATTCAGAGTCAGGCGTTTAAAGCTTAAAAGATACAGTACAGCTGCCATGAGGTGTGGGTGAAGTTTCCACATTGTGTTTTGTTTTCTGACTCTCAATGACAAACAAGTCTAAATGGTTTTGGCTAATGGCTAAATAGTGTTTTCATCAGATTTGTCAGCAGGTAAGATTTTTATGTAATCTTTTGTTGCGAAACAAACAGCTACTGTAATCACTTTTTTTTTTTTTGCTTTGCCTTTATCACAGGGCATCACACTGTAACCCAGTTTCAGTTGCACATAAGTTTACAATATGTTATTGACCTCTTCAAGGTGGAGTTATAAAAACTTTAGTTTATGATGTTTTGAAGACTGCTATGAAATTTAATACTTGTATCAGCAAAGAAAGCCTTTTCAAACTATAGAGCTCACTTTATTCAGATTGTGAGGTGACATAAAGTCCTCAAAAGTCAAATATTACTCCTATCCATATCCTTCAGCTGCCAACCTGAAACGTTTAGTCTGTTCTCATTATTATGGAAATTTCTCAACCTGACCTCTGTGGTATTTGTGGGGAAATTCAGCATAAGGTTGCTAGATTTCTATTTGTTTTTTATGCTTTCCTTAGAAAATGATCAGTGTTGGAGAAAAAAGGGCTCAAGATCTACTGTGCTTCAACGTTTAGATGCATCACTGGCTTGTTACCAGGCCTCTGTGGAAGAGCCATTTGATTTAGATTCCAGATGTGTTGGAGAAGGGAAGCATCTAAAAGTTGCAGGATGATTTCTTGAGAATTGGACATCACTGTTGTAATGGTGTGAGTTTTTTCTTCTTTTTTTTTGTCATAAATCTCTGGGCAGCTTTAATCATAACAATCCTCTTTAAAAGCAGACTCTAAGATCTGTCCAGTTGAGGTTTCCCACTCGCCTGCTTTCCCATGCCATGGTCTTTTTCCTCGAGCAGTTTATGAGATTTGTCTCTCTTCGCCTTTGCAGGTGTCATTTCCTGTAGCCCACCATGGCACCGGGGGATGTGGTGCCAGAGCATGCCAAACAGCAGAAGTCCAAGGAGAAACGTCCAGGAAACAAGGCACCGAAGTCAGAATGTGAGGTGGATGGGTCATTTGTGTTTGAGGCTCATGAAGCCTGGAAGGATTTCCATAACTCTCTCAGGCATTTCTATGAAGTCGGCGAGCTGTGTGACGTCACACTGAAGGTAGGCAGGGCTTCTGTTTTCTCGCCAGCATTAAGTTAAATGCACCATGTTTTCTGTGTCATGTATTCTGTGTTTCTCCTTTTATAGGTTGGCAGTAGGTTGATACCGTGTCACAAGTTAGTTCTAGCTTGTGTTATTCCCTACTTTCGGTAGGTTTAGTTTTTGTCTTATATACACAAGATATCCATTGGTTTCTTTTCTATTTGTTTGAAACATCTGCCAGCAATTCAATTTTCACTTGGAAACTATGAGCCTGATCCATTATGACAATACCATGTGTGCCACATCAGCGGTAGTTTTTAATGAGGACAATGTGGCTTTCTTTAAATTTATGGGTCGTTTTGATGTTTTGGGTTGAACCTGGTAGTTGCTGTTGTTGTTTTATCACTATATTTTTAACCTGTTGAGTCACTATTCCACATTGTGGTATCGTGATGGTAAATAAGCAATACTAGCTGGCTACTTACAAACAACATGCAAAATAGCAGTTGTAACTTTCTTCTTTTGAGGAGAGGAGTTTCTTTTTTTAATTTTAGGTAATAAAGTTGCACCACAAAATGATGAATTTTGGCAGCTTGCAAGTCACAGATTTGTTGCATGTTTTTTGTTTTATTTATTAATTTTTTTGTCTCACATATCAAAGTTTTAGGGCTTTGCTTCTCTCCTCAGAGCAATGTTCCTATCAGACATGTCTGAAGCCAAACAGGATCTTATAGAGATTAAAGACTTTGATGGAGATGCCATCCAGGACTTGGTGCACTTCGCCTACTCCTCCAAACTCACGTTGACCGTTGACAACGTTCAGCCACTGCTGTATGCTGCCTGCATCCTACAGGTAAACAGAGAACTCTCTCTCAGTAAGCTCTTTAGTTTAATTGAATGTATAATTTTGAATTTTCTGTCATAATGTGTGAATGTGCTTCTCTGCTTATCTCTGTCAGGTTGAGTTGGTTGCCAGAGCTTGCTGTGAGTACATGAAGGCCCACTTCCACCCCACCAACTGCCTGGCAGTGCGAACCTTTGCAGAGAGCCACAATCGAGTGGACCTGATGGACATGGCTGACCGCTACGCCTGCGAGCACTTCACTGAGGTGGTGGAGTGTGAGGATTTCACATGCGTGTCACCCCAACACCTGCGCACGTTATTGTCCTCTTGTGACCTCAACATCCACTCAGAGACACAAGTGTATAACGCAGCTGTGAAGTGGCTGAAAGCGAACCCGCAGCACCATGAAGCCTGGCTGGACCAGATCATGTCTCAGGTTAGAGGATGAAGATTTTAGTGGTGTTTTTATGCTTTTTGTCTTCATCTGCAAAGTTTATTATGTCAAATGTTTATCTTGACTACAGTTAGTAGTAAAGGATTCCTACACAGCATAGGACAGTAAGGAATTTAGTTTAATTTTCTCGGTTTGTATGGAAAAGGAATGAATGCAATTATTTTAGACTTTATTTCGCATGTCTAGAATTTGTCTGTCCTTCATTCTGTTCAGTCATCTTTACCTTTTTTTTTTCTTACTAGTGTCTTTTCTTTCTTGTCTGTTCTTTCCCTTATGGTGTTTTCTTCTGGCCTTCTGTCCTCGAGTCTCAACAATCTTCTTTCTGGCCTTTTTTCTTGTCTGTTCCTTGTTTTCCAGTTCAGTTCATTTTTGTTCATTCTGTGCGTCATTCCATTAAATTGCTTTTCTCCTCATCCTGTGCTAATAAATAATTTTACACACTTCCTACCTACTGTATTTATTTACATACTGTATTTATTTACATTAGGTAAATAAATACAGTAGGTAAATTCTTCTTTATTTAAGAATAATAATAATGATATATAAAATCTACCCTTTGTAGAAATATTTCCCATAAGGTTAGATAGATTTCTAGTATTTTAGATTTTAAACTGGAAGGAAAGAACTAACATCTCAAAACTTGCTTCTCAAGACAATTCACCTTGAAAATCGGTATCAACTCTACATGTAGTTTCATTTCTTGACTCCGTTGTTGGAACCACTGCTCTGTCCAGGTGCGGCTCCCGCTGCTGCCCGTAGAGTTTCTGACGGGAACCGTGGCAAAAGAAGAGATGATCAAGGGGAACCTGGACTGCCGTGACCTGATGGATGAGGCCAGGAACTACCACCTTCACCTGAGTAACAAAGTGGTTCCAGACTTTGAGTATTCTGTCCGTACCGTCCCACGGAGGCACACCGCAGGTACTGCTGTCACGGCAACACTCAGTCATTTCTGTTGTGCTAAAAAGACGCAGCTACTTACTAGAACCAAACGGGGTTTCTACATGCATATGTAACAAATTCAAGGTCACACCTATAGCGCCTTTTAAAGTTGGATGAATTAAATGTTCTTCTCAGTTTGAAATTTGGTTTTGCATATAAAATCTGAAAAGTGTGGCTTGTAATTGCCTTCAAAATCACTTACTATTAGGTGACTTCTGGAGGCAATTTGTTGGACTGAATTTTATTTAAGAATATCAGAGTTTTGTAGATTTTGAAAAGCACAGCAAAGGTTATAATTGTAATGTGACAAATGTGAATCAGTTCGGTGGGCATGACGATATTTGCCGGGGCACTTTACACATCTCTGTATGCTTTTTCTCGTAAATTTTGTGTTTGTCTTCAAGCTCAAAACAATCAGTTATTTGTGTTTGTTGCGTTCTTCTCCTTGTTTAGGGGTCCTGTTCTGTGTTGGGGGGCGGGGAGGTTCTGGAGACCCATTTCGCAGCATTGAATGCTATTCCATTACTAAAAACAGCTGGTTCTTTGGTCCTGAAATGAACAGCAGACGCCGTCATGTGGGTGTGATATCTGTCGGAGGTAAAAAGAGATTCTTGTTCAAATGTTTCAGAAAATAAAGCAAAATGCAATAAACATTATGTAGCTTACGCAATATGGAACTCAGTATTGATAAATTATTTGTCACAAATTAGAAGAACTCCCACTAATATTATTTTTGCCTGTTTGTTGTGAAGTTTCTCCTACATGTTGGGTGTTTCTTTCCTACCACAGGTAAAGTGTATGCTGTCGGCGGCCATGATGGCAACGAACATCTGGGGAATATGGAGATGTTTGATCCACTCACCAACAAGTGGATGATGAAAGCCTCCATGAATACCAAAAGGTACACACAATGTGACACATGTTAGAGCGCCGTTTCATTTACTTCCATCCATTTAGCTTAAATGTTTGCTTTTTTCAGGCGGGGAATTGCACTGGCAGCTCTCGGTGGTCCCATATACGCCATTGGAGGTCTCGATGACAACTCCTGCTTCAACGATGTAGAACGTTACGACATTGAAAACGACAGCTGGAGCGCCGTGGCTCCCATGAACACTCCCAGAGGAGGAGTTGGATCTGTGGCTTTGGGGGTAAAAGAACGAGGGAAAAATCAATCGTTTATTCTGTCCATTAGACGATTTGATTCTCAGCACGTTGTCGATTGCACGTTTTCTGTAGAGTTACGTGTATGCAGTGGGAGGAAATGATGGCGTGGCGTCACTTTCCAGTGTGGAGAGGTTCAATCCCCACCTCAACAAGTGGACGGAGGTGTGCGAGATGGGCCAGCGGCGCGCTGGGAACGGCGTCAGCAAACTCAATGGCTGCCTCTACGTTGTTGGTGAGAGAAACATGGCGTCTCCTCGACTCTTGTCGGGTTATGTAACGTCGCTTGCGACCATAAACAGCAAGTCTGAGAAATGCAGCTGAGATGTACAGAAAGTTCCCCGTTTAGATGCACACTCATCACATGCTTTGGGTTCACACCCTTCAGTTTTATACACAAAGGCTTGAATTGAGACAAAAGTTCATGTTTTGTAAAGCTGTTTTGGTCACTTATTCACAGGCTGGGTTTTTTATTGCACAGTTTGAAGTTAAAGAGTTTCTTCAGCATTTATAGTGTTAGATTGCAATGTGAACGCTGAAGTTAATTACAATGTTATTCCACTCAGATTCCTACATCAGTTTCACACATAACTGTTTACATTATATAGGCACTTGTTTTACATAAGGGCAACCATCTTTTAATAAATGTATCTTTTTGGTGACGCTTCTAAGGTGGCTTTGATGACAACTCCCCCCTGAGCTCCGTGGAGCGCTTTGACCCCCGGATGCACCGCTGGGAGTATGTGGCAGAGCTCACCACCCCGCGCGGTGGAGTCGGGGTTGCCACCGTAATGGGCCGAGTGTTTGCAGTCGGGGGACACAATGGGAACATTTACCTGAACACAGTGGAGGCTTTTGAGCCGAGGATGAACAGGTGAGGAAGAACATCACTGCATCTTCCAGAATCTGTTTTTCTTTAATGGGTAAATTTTCTTTTTTTCCCCCAAAAAAGTTTGTATAAGATGAAGATTCATGAAAAACATCTGACTCGACACTAACAGCTTAAGTCTCCAGCTGTTAGCAGTCAAGCTTGACTGCTTGACTTAACGTGTTTCTTCTCTGATCTGGTGGCTTTTTTAATAAGTTAACTTGCTACATATTTCAATGCAGTTTCAATATTTACCTTGCTTCACAAACGTAGTTCCTTTGCTTAGATGGTCAAAAACTGTTTCAGCTACTCTCAAATCACAGCGTGTGATGTAACAGATGGGTTCAGGAAGAAAATTGTTTGCAAAGTAAGTGAAATCCAAGTACATCAAATTATGATCTGTTTACATTAAAACAGGGCAGGACTTCATCCTTTTTAAATTTTACTGAGTACATAAAGTGATTTTTCTAAAAGTATTTTGAGAATCGTATTGTCCTTAAGTGTTTTATTTATCAACTCATTGATCTTTTTTCTTTGACCTCACGTGGATTTGTTCAGCTGCAGACTTTTAACTGCCCGTTCTCTAAAGCCCCGCCTCTATAAATTTCATTTTAATTTCAGATGGGAACTGGTGGGCTCTGTGTCCCACTGCCGAGCAGGAGCCGGAGTGGCCGTGTGCTCGTGCCACGTCAGCCAGATCAGAGACGTCGGCCAGGGCTCCAGCAACGTGGTCAACTGCATGTGACGACCGCCCCCGCGTTTGACAAGGTGACTGACCGCAGCGTCACCGTCAGATCCAATCACAGCACACAGCGAGCGAAGCTACTCACCTTCACGCTGAAGGCCGATGTTCGGTCAGCACACCGTATCTGAGGACGATTAGGGAAAAGTAACAGACTTGAATTAAAAAAAACACACACTGACAAAAGTTTATGTTTCTAAACTTCTGGTGGTATTTGCAATCTTTAATGAAGTATTTTGTACTTTTTTTTTTGTTTGAGTAGATATTATTTGCTGAGCTCTTATTTAAAGGAAACGTCCTGAGAATTAACGTATTCAGAATAAAGACTGTAACAAGGGCCAGTATGAAAGGATTTAAAGTTCTCTGAGAAGATGGCCGCTACTTCGCTGCTGCATTTGCTCCATTTGTCCAGAGTGGTGTGACTGATCGGTATCTTACTGGCTCATTTTTATCAGTTAGGATGTCAAGTTGTTTCTTTTACTCTCACTCCCAAGTTTTTGTTCCAGCATTTTCAATTTTTTCATGTTCCCTCTAGTTTTAAGCTGAACTAGCTGACATTTATCCTTTGATTTATCCGATAAGGAGCTTTGCCGGTAAGTAAAGCCTAGAAACAAATCAGTCCTCGCTTTCAGGACCTTTAACACTCGGGGACTCTCACTCCTGCAAGTGCCAAACAGAACAAACACTGACAAATCCAGTTGAAATCTGCTGAATTAATATTGCTTCTCCATTGCCGGCAGAGGTGTCATAAAGCAATATGTCACACCGTTTTAGTTTGACAATATTTCCCTTAAAATTTGAGATTTGCGAATGATGATAGCTGGACTGTCAGAAATCCTAATCATTTTGTTGTTTTAGATGTGTACGCTATTCAGACGAGGTTTGTATCTGCAAATGGTTCCATTATATTTCAATATACATATAAACATTTTTGTATAATCGAACAATTCCTAACTGTATAATCCATTGCTGTTCTCTATTTTCCTAGAATAGACGTGAGGTCTGGATATATTTTTGTCCAAATTAGGAAATTTCATGTTATATGTTCATACAGTATGTCAGTTTAGCACAAGTGATTCTGCCATATGGAAGATTTAAAATATTTATAACCTTTGGCAGAATTTTCATAATAGGACCACAGATGACTCTTTCAGATATACTGTTTGTACAAGATAAATACAAAGTGTTGCACAAATCTTGTGTTAAATTTAACAATCATTTTTCTAGCAAACTTGAAGCCAGTTTTGTGTTTTTAAATGTTAATGTGTGAAATGTGAGGTGTTTGACTATATTGTGCTTTATGAACATAGTGTTGGTATAAAATTATCAAATAAAGTTGTTTGAATATTATTTAATGGGGTCTGGGTTTTCTTTTCTCAGTCTAACTTGCAGTAGTTTTTGGCCATATGGCAGGAATATTTCATAGTATTTTTTTTTGTTTTTAAATTATCAAATGTACTAAAATTTCCCTAGAAGAGTTTTTTACAAAAATAAAATAAGAAACAACATTAACTTCTCAGACGTTCATCAAGGTCTTAAACGTGACGTAAAAATTTTCAATGTGGATTAAAGAATTTTAATGAACTTTCAAATTAAGAATTAGGTGCACACATTTGATGCAGGTTTTCTCTAATCCACACAGGTTTGAAAATGATGTATAGGCTTAAATATACACAGACTGGCCCTCAGTTAAACGGCCCTTACCAAGTTTTAGAGCAGCCGTAATGCTTTTCTTGCTGTTTTCCCCTAGCAAACCAATTCTCATTGGATCTATAGATGTTTGTCTTATCAGAAGGCGTACAGGTTAAAAACGATTATAAAAACACATGGTTTGTTCCAGGAAGCTAGCAAATTTAAATTAGCTCTGTGATTTCTCACAAGAGGAGTGATCAAGCATCCAGCAAAAGTTATATTACAGGACCTTGCTTGAATATAATTGTCAGACTTTTGCATTACAAAAGACAAACATCATTCAGTAAGTGCAGTCTTTTTGTACAAATGCTGGAAGGACAAAAAATAAATTAGAGACTTGTGTTTTCCGGAAAAGTTCCTCGCTAATAAATTACGTGACACTTCATCCATTTGAAGTTGTATGAAGTGTAAATGAAAATTTCATTTTAAATGTTTTGCAGCATTTTATGAAGCCTTGTTAAAAGGTAACAGGCGGAAGCCGACCTGAGCAGTTTATTGGTGTCTGACGTGCTGGCTTCTGGACTTTTGGGTCATACTGTAAAAAGTATTATGTTTACTCCTGCAATTATCCTGTGATTACATTGTATAATGTGTTTTTTTTTTATTATTATTTGTTTGCATACAACAAAGACTTGGGAGTTTTGAGGAAAAAGACTCACAGTATTTCCTGTAGGCTTAAAGCTCCTTTTGTAATTTTCTGGAAGCTCTGTCTGTTGCTCTGACTGAGTTACTTTCTATTAGCTTTTAGTAATTTGCAACAAGGGTGGGCAGAACTGTTTTGGTGAGGTAAGTGTACATTATTCTTCAAAAGTAAGTTTATTTGTAAATGAAAGATCAAGTAATGTAGAGGAAAGAAGAATATTAAGAATTAAACACAAATTGTTTTATTTTACACATAAGTTATTTTTCTTTTTCTTGCTGATTCATGAATTCTAAGGAATTTGTTTATAGAACAAAATCCATTCTTGGAATTTCAAATCAGGCCATCCTTAATTTGTGAATTTATGACAGTATGCCTTTGCACACTGCCTTGTTTTTTCATCTCTGCTTTATTGCTTTCAGTCTTTGGACTCTGGACAAACGCTGAAAACAGGAGAACCAAAGACAAGATGCTCAGAAGTCTGAACACTTTGAGATCCAGCACAACACACACTGATAAGCTCAGGGAGGCTCAATAAAAACAACTCAATACTAGGATGTACAGGGAATCACCTTGAAAACCAAACACACAAATTAAATAATGGACGGAAGCATTCTTCTGAAGCTACTCGTATTTGCTTCTTTTCTTGCTTGTGGTAAGTATATATGTCTTTCTTTTATAAAATATATGAATATATTTAGTTGTTTGAAGTTTTGAATCTGATTCAGAAACTTTCTCAAAACCATACAATTTGAAACAGATTCAGTTGGATCATTTTTTTGTCTGTTTCCGTAATTTACAAAAATGACAACAAAAAGATAATAATAAAACGCATAAGTAATTGTAATTTGAATAAGGAATATATATGTATATATATATATATATATATATATATATA
>CAEGAE010078622.1:0-47742 GCA_903067095.1 Girardinus metallicus | reverse complement strand
TATATATATATATATATATATTTGTTATATATAAATAAAACAGCACCCTCAAGATTTAAGAGTGCTAAGTTTTGTAAACTCATTTGTAAATTTATTGCAGGCTACATACAGGCCACAATTTTATTAGCTCCTCTACGTCATGCAAAATAAGAACAAACGACTTAAATTATATTGTTACTCTTTCTCAGTAGAAAACTGCTTAAGGTGTTTATGCAGAAATATTAAATTCACACACCTGCTATAAATCTTACTTTTGCTTTTTATGTATTGCATCTAAAGCAGTTGCCATGCTTTCATCTACTTGCCCAGCATACATTTTGCTAGTTAGATGAACTTTCACTGTGTTTTTATACCCACATACGACATAGATCTTTGATGGGCAAATGGAAACAATCTTGTAATTCCTTCATTTTTGTCTTTAATTTATAAACTACTCCCTCTATCAAAGAAATTGCAGCACATTATTTCTTGTATGCTTTTTAAAGCCTCCAAAGGAAGAAAAGAACTGAATCACTGAAATTCAGAATCACACAGAAATAAAAGAACAACAAATACTTTTATTTCTCAGTGTCTCTTTGGCTTACCGTAGATTATAGCAGCGTTTACCTTAACGATGGCAAGTACATTTAGAGAGGGAAAAACCTCAGTCTGGCCTTAAATCCACGGTAGGAATCTTCTTGAAAAGACTAAAGTGAACTATTACAGCTCTGATTTTCCCCGCAAGATAAAGCTAAACCCAGATCAGTTTTACCCAAACAACAGAGTCCCAATGCTTCGCGGGGTGAAGGTCTTGTGCGGAGGGTGTGAAACGTGCCTATCACTGCTAAGGCTGTGCCCCGTGAATCAGAGAGAGGGCAACAGATGAGAACGAAATGCCAGACATGTCCATCATTCCTCGCAGAAAACGTCCTGGAGTCAAGCGCTCAACGTTCCGGGCCACAACCGTCGCCGGGTCGGGTTCCCGTTTCTGTCTCGGAATATGTCAACACTCTGCTCACCTCGGAGACTTCCTCCAAGGGGTCAAGTGGGCATTAACTTGCACATGCGACAACAAAGCATTCAATGTAAACAGGCGTACTATGTGATTGTGACAAATACTTCAGGGTGGCGGCAGCGGACGGCATCCATGTTTAGAAAAGAGGGGGGTCGGAGGGGAGATGGGAAACACAACAGCTGCCTGGACGGGGACAGACGGGTCGGGTGGTGCAGTCAGCTGAGGCGGTGAGGAGAAAATATGCCGACAAATGGAAGCTCTCGCTCAATCTTCTCCGTTTGATTAGAGGGTAGTAACACGCAGACTCAATCTCTTAATGGCTCCGAAGCAGCTGACTGGGCCAATCTGGTCCTGGGCCAGCTGGCGTAACTCGGGAGGAACCAGAATCGAGCGCGCGTGCATTTATGTGTGCGTAGCTCCGAACTTCCCACGTTCACATCATGCCAGAAATTCCAGGTTGAGGGATGTGTGGGAATACCAGGGATTTTTCTGAGGTTGAAGGAGGGGATAGGAATAGCGCGTCGACAACACAACCCCTCCGACCTGCTCACGAGTAAAGCCTGGATTAAAAAAAAAAAAAAAAAAGAAAGAAACTGGACAGGATAGATTTTTTTTTCTACGAGCCCTGCTGCTTCAACATGGGAAAACATCTGAAAGGAATTAATCTAATTTTGACTGTTTAAATTGATTTATCTCATCATGGAAAGGTTTTACATTTCCCATAATCCAAATTTTTGATTTTCCAAGCCATATGTACAATGGAAGCGCTGGACTATTTTAGCTTCCACATAAAAAAAAAAAAACAGAACTAAGTTGCAAACGGAAACGAGTACAGAAAGAATTAAAAAAAAAAAAAACTCATTTGGATACTGTGCATTCACGCCAGGCCTGCTTACTCCACTTTAATCAAACTCCAGTTAGTTTGTCTAGAAAGTCCAGTACGTTTGGGGGTGTGTGAACGCGCAATCAAACCCTGGTCTGGCTAAAAACCCTTGGTCTCGGATCCACTGTAGTGAACTCTGGTGCGGATCCAATGCGTATGTGAACGCCAAGCAGACCAGAGACCGCTCCAAAAGCAGGAAGTGAACTAAAGCGCAGGGCTTTCTGGGTAAGTACAACCAAAACTAGCACGAGTCTAATGCTAGTGGGAGAAACGTCAACAACAAAAGAGAAATTCTCCAGCCGCTAAAATCTCACGCTACTCCATTTTTGTTTATAATTCGTGAAGAAGGATGTAGCACTGTTTTAATTTTAAAGGTTGTGGGAATGCTACATGATTCCATGGCATCATTAGCTGCTTCAAATAGCA
Source organism: Girardinus metallicus (assembly GCA_903067095.1). Classification (NCBI taxonomy): domain Eukaryota; kingdom Metazoa; phylum Chordata; class Actinopteri; order Cyprinodontiformes; family Poeciliidae; genus Girardinus; species Girardinus metallicus. Next base: position 45,439 of record CAEGAE010078622.1, on the reverse strand, counting down.
GATTTTGAAAAAATAATCTGATAGACTGTCAGCAAACTGAAACTGGGACAACATAGAGCGCTTAAGTATATGAATAATAAAAAAACATATGGCCAATTCCACACACACTAAACCAACCATCTTTACATGCCCATCTACTGAACTGAACTATTCTTGTTGCAACACGAACAAAAAAAAGAGCTGAAATAATCTGTCTCTGTATCTAAAATGGCCTTTCCTAAGAAAACATTTGATTTGAAAATGCCTCCTGCATCAGTATGAGATTTTCTGTTATTGTTGAAAGGATTTTCTCTCTTTTTTCCCCCCTTCATCTTCTTCTTGCAAACAGATTCTTTTACTCACTACTCCTCTGAGGCCTTTCTCACAGAATTTCTGCTAAATAAGATCCAGGAACTGTGTGCCATGGAGAAATCTTCAGCTGAATCCACTCTTCTTTTTCACCTGTCAAATAATCACCTTGTTACCGGCCGCGCCTCAACCATGACCGATTCACTCTCCTGCTCCCGTCCTCGTGAAGTTTTGCACCTCCATCTCTCCAAAACCTTTTTCTTCGTCACTGACAAAAAGGCTTTATGCTAGTGTGAACGTCTGCTGTCAAATGTTTATTGCTTTTACAACAATGCAAAAAAAATTTTAAAAAAAGGAGACGAAAATCCAGACTAACCACCAATGGATATTGTCATCGCAACTTTCAACAATATTGAAGGATCATGTTTTCCTAATTTAAAGTATCATGAAAATAATGAAGGAGTGCACCGATACTGGACTGTTGTAATCAAACTATTGTCACTGATTCCCCCCTAATTAGTTGTATAAAGTACAATACTGGATAAAAAGGGGACACTTAATTTCAGCAATATCCATTTGTTTTTACCTGAATCTGAACTTGTTAGTTGCTGTAAAGACAAAGTTTTCTGCTTGACTCTTGTCGTTTTTGTAGCAACAAATGTTCTTGCTGGTCTTTACTAGTAAAAAAATATATTTTCTGTGTGACTATAAATGTATGGTATTGTTTGCGACTTGACAGTGGGACGTGAATCACAGTACACCCATTTCCAAAAAAAAAAAAAAAAAAACAGACTACAACTCAGAAAAAGAAGTCAAGTTAAGCGCACGTTTCAACTCTGTTTACCGAACGCCATGTTTGAGTCTTTGAAGAATCGAATAAAGTGCCTAAATTGCATACATTTTGCACCTTTCTGTACCGAATATACAGTTATCCTCCTCATTTCTTAAAAATATCATTTTCGTTAGATCATCGCAGTCTCCTCACCCTGCCTTAGCTATCATTACTCCACTTTACCTCTGACGGCTCCTGCCCCACTTTTCTGGCCTAATAAAGAGGCTCCGACTGGTCGTGGCACCGCTTGGGTTGCGGCCTAATCTGATTGGCCGACGGGCTCTCACGCGCAGCTGTGTCACGGTAACAATGCGTTCACTGTGGAATCCAGCTGGCACTGGTTACGCCACTGTACACGAGCTAACAAGTGAGTGACCAGTCAACAAGAAGGAACATCTAATTACGACCTGCTGGTTCAGCTGGGCCCGAAACAGACGAGTTCCTGTCAAAACCTCCAAAGCGCACACGCAGTCGGTACCGAACAAAACGAATACACACACCTGTCAAGTTTGTGTAGTCACATTTTCCGTGACTAGGCAGGGGAAATGCCGACGTCCGGTGCTTCCGTAAGCGGGTGGGAGGCGGGGTGCAAGACTAACGTAAGAGAAGGTATACTACGGGAGCACGGCGGGAAAGTGGGGTTAAGAACCGGTCGGTTCCCGACCAAAACGGGAGACTTGACAGGTATGCATACAATTACTTTCTACTCTATTCTGACAGATTTATTTAGACGTTGCTGTCTTTTTAAATTCTAGAAAGACTTCACAGTTCGGACATTAAACATATAACTGCAGACGCTCTTTGTCTTTTATCTTTTGTCTAAATCCCCCCCCCCCCCCCCCCAGATCCAGCTTCTGCCCTGGAAGAAATCAGAACTGACGGCAGGCCGTCTTCGCTTTCTTTCTGCTCTCTCCGTCTTATCCAGACCTCTAATAGCAGGGTAGTCTAACCGAGGCAGAAACAGGCCAGGGTTACCCCAGCGACCCGAACACAGCAGGAGAGCGGGTGGAGCGGGGAGGAGGGGGGGACTGTGGAAAAGAGACAGAGTTGAAAGACCGCTTGTTATCGGTGCCAGCAGTTCATTTATCCGGGTCTTTTGCCACCACCTCTGTTTGATGAGTCGTGACGAGACAAAGAATGAAGCTCTGTTTGCATTTCATCGATTAAACACTCTCTTTTTTTTTTCCTTTTTGTGTCGTTTCCTGCCTCCCTGGGTGAGGTTCACCTACGAGATTTCTAAAGAGATTTATTAAAGTTCACAGTCAGAGGCCGCTTGCAGGTCCAACCGATGCGAACCTACTTGTTTTCAAGCTGCTGAAAAGCGCCACCTGGAGGCGAAACAGCGAGCCCGCACACATTCAACAGAAGAGCCCATCTATATTTTATACTGGGCAGGATTAAGTTTTTCCTTTTTTTTTTTTTAGTCCTTTCTAGTAAAAGCTGCCAAACAGTAATGACACCAAAAATCTGTGAAGGCCCAGAGGCTTTAACTGCACCACACACAGTGCTTACAAAAGTATTCATACCTCTTATACTTTCCCACATTTATTCACATTACTACCGCAAACTTCACTGTATCCCTTAAGGTTTTTTTTTCTGTAACCGGTCGACACTAAATGGGTTGCAACTGTGAAGAGGAAGAAAAATATACATGCTTTCACAAATAAAAAGCTGAAAAGTGACAGAAAATGTTAAGACTGATGTTCTAATTGCAGCTGGCTACAAGCCCCACAGAGGATTCAGGAAACACAAAACGTGTTCAGCTCAGATTAGACAAAAAAAGTAACTTTTTGGCCCCCAAAATGCCAGCTGTCGCAGAATATTTACAATAGGTCGCTGGGTCCTATCGTTTATCATTTATTGTGAGAAGTTTCTTATGATAAGAATTTTTATTCATTGTTGTCTCAATAAATTTCAATTATTGTTAAAAAAAAAAAACTTACCGAAATATTAATTTTTACTACTTTCGTCAACACTTGCTCCATGAGAAAATCAGTAGATATCAGTAAGTTTGAAAATTATGATTAAGTGCAGTTAAGGTATAAATGACACTTTGAGAGTGAATGTCTTTCCAGAGCAGTGTTTGTGTTTGTGGTGCTGTGCAGTCACAGCTATACAGAACAAGGAAGAAGTAGTAAATGGTAAAATCTTATCATCGTCTCAACGGTACCACAACATATTGTAATAAGATTCTAAGCCCATATTGCAAACCTCTGTGATGAAGCATGGTGGTGGCAGTATGGTGCTATCAATCAATCAAATTTTATTTGTATGGCACATTTCACCAGCGAGGCATTTCAAAGTGCTTTACATCATAAACACAGATGTAACATAGCATCAACAATCAAAAACATCACATTAAGTCAAGTGCCATCATTAAATTCGTAATTGATTACGTTTCAAACGTAACTCTAAACAGGTGGGTTTTTAGTCGAGATTTAAAGGCACTCAGTGTTTCGGCTGTTTTACAGTTTTCTGGAAGTTTGTTCCAAATTTGTGGTGCATGGAAGCTGAATGCTGCCTCTCCTCGTTTGGTTCTGGTTCTGGGGATGAGAACCTATCAAGGAAGAGAACCTGTTGAAAGCCGTTTACTTTGTAGGACAACAAGCCCACACAAACAACCAGAGCTACAATGGAATAGTCAAAGTCCAGACAATTTAAAAAATGAGGATCACTGATGGAGCTTGAGCTACTTTTCAAAGAAGAATATCCGAACGTGTTAAGTCTGCTGATGTGAAAAGCTAGTTGGGGCTCAGCTTAAAATACTTTCAGCCCTAATAACAGCAAAAAGGTGCTTTTACAAAATGATCAACTCCAGGGAAGCTGAAAACAAATACAAGCAAAGCTTGCTTTATTTGTTAAAAGGTTTGAAAACAATGTGCAAACAATTTATCGGCTCGATTTCCTTTATTTTGGAAAATTGGCGATCGGCCGATACTTGCATGTGAAACCGATCTTATGTAGGCCGGCAAAGGTCACCGTCCCATTTTGCTCGGCTGTGAGACAGGGCTGAAAATATTTTAAAAGGTGAAAAATACATAAAAAAACAAGAGATTTTTTTCATTTGCTAAATTTAGTTAATTTAGTAGTTTATTTTGACAGCACTACCTCATATGCATTTAAAGAAAGTTTGCATTGTTTCACAGGTATCGCTCATAAGGTCACAACACACTGAAGGCAAGTTGTGACCTGATGAGATTTTGGTATTGGCTTTTTTAAAAAAAATAAAAATAAATCGACCAGAAAACTGCAATCGGTGCACCGCTACCGTTCCATTGTGTTGCTCTGTTACTAAGAACCCCAATGAAACAGAGGGATGTTTGTGGTTGTAATGTTTCCAATAAATACATAGGTATAAATACGTTGACGCAGCACTTCGAAACCCTTAATCATCCTTTTGATTATGAATAACAAGTGCAGATTTCCGACAGATCAAACGTCAGATTCAGATTCCTTTCCTTCTGGATGGACTGAGGCTGCCTCCCCGAAGTCCCCGAGGCTTTGGAGCAACCTGCCAACTCATTGTCCTCCTTTGGATCTTGGGTTTGAGATTTTCATCTCTCTCTCTCTCTTTACTCTGAAGGTAGCAACACTAACTATACACTCAGACCAACGTCAGCCATTTTTTACTGCTATATTAGCGTCTCTAGAGAACTTTCTATTTGGGCGAGCAATGGTGTAAAACATCAGGTCAAGTGGTAGATTTTTAAAACCGAAGAAATGTCATCGAAACTTAGGAAAACACACAGATGTACCCCGAGCTCTGTCGTGACATTAACAACAGCCACAACAAGAGGAACGAATAAAAAGCTCACTGAAAGGCACACCGAGTTAATAAATGATAACAGAGCAGACGGCGCAGAAGATGGCCACCCATTCGTCTGCCCAAGATCGCTGTGGGAGGGGAGGGAAGAGGCGGAATACCGAGGAGATGTCAGGGTTTCGGAGGACAATGACCCATCACTGTCACAATGCATTATTAATGCTGTTTGCATGCGAGTGTGTGCGACATGTTTTACTTTCACCATCAATAACACACATCTGTCCTCCGTAGACAAGACAAGTGTGAAAACGAAGCAGCAAAACATCACGTCTGCATTCCTGTGTGGGTGTGTGTGTTTGTTACCTGCTATCTGGCCCGACACCTCTCCTTTTGGCTCTTTAGGGAGGGATCCATCTGCAGACACAAAAATAAAACATTAATAATAATAATAATAAAAAGAAACACAACTGATTCGGTTTAATAGGTTCATGTAATCTTAGCGTCGACATTGAAAAATACTCAATTAGCGCGTCCACAACACCATGACAAGTGCAGCTGAAATGTCAGGAAACGCGCCGCTCAATCGTTTTAGAAGTAAACAATCCGCGCGGTAATTGGTCTGGCATTTTAGTCCGCGACAAAAACAAAGAGCCGGCTCACAGGTTAGCATGCAGCTAATGCGGTGAAGTTAAGTCGATCGAAAAAAGCGTCAGCTGACCAGAAACACCATCCTGCTGATACGAACACACACATAGTTTGTTTAGCTCCTGACAAAGGAGCAACAACAGATTATTAGTGATTGATCTGTCACTGCAGCAGCAGCAGCAGCATCTCACAATGAGACATTTTAGTAAACTTTGAAATTGAGAATATTTTTAGGGTAGAAAAAAAATACATAAAATGTTAAGTAATTGTGTTGACAGAAAAAAAAAACCCAACTGGTACAATTCCTAATACCTGTGAAATATTTACGGTTGCTGGTGGATTATTTTGGTATTATGTTACAATTTTTTAAAATTTTTAGAAACATGTCCCACAGGTGTGTTTGTGTGGGAAAAGTAAAGAACTAGACAAAGTATGATGTTCAAAAGAACGAGAAAAAACAAATGAACGAAAGAGACAATAAAAAGAAAGAACAAACAAACGAAGAACAAATGAACAAACAAAACAGATCGAGGAAAATGAACAGGAAAGAATGAACAAAAACAAAAGAACAAATGAACGAATGAAAAAAGAAACAAAGACAGAAAAAGACGTAGGATGGATTAGAGGAAGGAAAGAGGGAAAATAAAGGAAGAAAAAAATGAAGGACAAGAAAGTTAAAATAGAATGAACAGAAGTAGGAAATGAAGATAGAGAAAGGAAGAAAGAAAGCATCAAACCTAAAAATGGAGGTAGGTTATAAAAAAAATGTAAAATTATTGCATTTGTCCCCAATTTTCCGGTGAATATTAAGTTTTCAGAACTATTTTTGTACTAACAGAGCTGAAATGAGCCCCATTTACGTTACCTCTTCAACCACAGTTAAAAAATAAAAACAACTAAGAAAGCCGTCTTGGTGTTTGGCAGCAGCGTTCTGGAGCAAACTGAAAGCCAGCTGGGGAGATAAAGCTTCCTCTCCAGGGTCAGTCTGCAGCAGATTACACACGACTCGTCTCCCCGGCACCCTGCAACTCATGACTGGGGCCGAGCGGATCCTCGGCTAGCGACAACAATCGGCTCATTGATGGAGCCTATAGCTGTGGCGAGCGGGCGGCTGCTGCCGGGACCGAGGCGAGGGCACAGTCAGCGTCATGTGCTGCCGACATGTAAACAAACTGCATGTTGGCCCCACTGACTCTGTGGCACATGCTCTGCTCTGACTAAGGTCAACTACTTCCCGTTTGTTCCTACAGAAAATGGGTGGAGATGGAGATCATCCAGCTACAGCACCATGGTTACTGAACAGCTGATATATTGCCTGGATGTTAAAAGTTTGGTTTAGACATCAAGATGTACTGGCTTTTTTTTAGTGCATGCCCTTCATATTTTACACTGAAAGGCATGCATTGATTTGTATCAATTTTTGGCTTTAGTTGTTGTTAGGACATTTTGCATCAAATGTAAATCATTATTTTGAATTATCAGCTCCATATTAGTCATTTCAAAAGCTTTGTTAGTTTAACAACTTTTTCCCCAGGCACAAATAATCGTCTAACTTCAGGAACATCCAAGAGTAACAGACAAGTGCCAGGATCTTTCCATCTGTTTTATAGAATCATTCGCCACCAGTGCAGAGCTTGGCCAACAACGGCGTTCTGATTTCTCTTCAAGAATCATAACATATGAAGATTAATTAACATTCAAAATATTTTTAGCTTAGTGTTCCATCAGGAGCACAGGCAACTTCACGCCTCATCCATGCATGAGAGAGAATTTATTGTGAAACAGATTTTTACCATTTCTAACATAAAGCCAACTGGATTGCAAAGACGCCATTTTTTTAGGTTAGAAAACAGTGTGGTTATTACTGAAATTATCATTAGCAGTACTAAAACAGGCCTTTTCATATCTTTTACCTCAAGAATGAAGATTCCAAGATCTCCAAAAGGCAGCCAATATTTCTAAGTCTGAGTCTTGCTTTCTCTCGCTCTCTCGCAGCCTGAATTAGCCACACATTTGACATGTAAATAAAAGCTTATTGCAGCCCCGTGCTTCGTCTGACCTCCGTTTTAAACCCTAAACTGATCATAAAAATGCTAACATTCAATAGTCCTTCCATCAAAGGCATAGCTTTAAGCAGTTCTTCACCAGTCAAACCAGGCCAGATTCATCTCAATTTGCAGATATTGTGTGGTCCTTCTCCATCCATTGGTTGGCCCATGGATTTACGTCAACAAGAACGTCTCAGCCACCATTTTAAATCTGCAACGAGATCGTAGTAGTTGGATTTTATGTGACGGAAGTGGAGATACACAGTCATCTAGATGGGGCAAATTGCGACAGACAAATATATCAAGATTGATTGATTGGTCGCCCAAGGGTACGCGTTCAAAATGACATCATCAGAGCGTCAACCACAGCTCCTGTGCGTTTACGGACCAGAGACCTTTTCACATTCCTGCCCATGGTCACATCCACTTAGTGAGGAACACACTGCCTATACAGACTCACCCAACTTGGCTAGAACCAATCTTGGCACCGACCGGCTAGAATGAGACTTGACAATGGAGCAGGGGCTAATGTTCACTCAGCAACAGCATCCCATCAGGGATTGGCAACTATTGAAATGTTTATTGATTTTAACATTTTATCATCATAAGAAGCATGAAGTTTAACCGTAAACTAAAAAGGTATTGGGGTATTTTCCTTCTTTTCCTACCGTTTGTTCATTGGGAGAAGCGACATTTAAAAATTTTTTTTTTTTAGAAAGGATGCTTAAATGAATTTATTTCTGTGTAATTCAATCGGCCTACTTCATGTTAATAGTGTCCAGAAGTCCCATAAAATCTATTGCCAAGGAACAACAATCACTTTTATTGTTATTGTTCTAAACTATATGACACACACAGAAATGTGATGTCATGGCAAGCTGCCAGTGCTTTGGAAAGTTTAATATATTCAATGGAAAAATATAAAATTTTTGCATCTGCATCAGTTAGGCCTGTGAAAGAGATGAAAATTGATAAACTGCTCTACACAACTACAGTCAAAACTTAAAATGTTAACTGTTTGCATTTGCAGAATTTGTCAATTTACCTAAAAAGGGCAAAATACAAAAACATTGCCAAAACTTTTTGCTGCAAACTGCAAACCTAGGGCATATAACGTAGGAGACTATTCAGGGAAGATTACATTTTGTAGAATTTTTGCCTTTGGCGATTCCCAAGCAATGAATATAGAGCAGAGGAATATACAGAAACTGGCACAAGAGCATACTTGATTGCAACAACAACCAATGCCAAAGTCTTGCACAAAAACACACAATAAAGGCAAGCTGAACTCCAGGAGACATGCCAAGATCCCAAGGGAATGTTCTCCAAGTCCAGCTACCTGGGAAAACCTCAAAAGGAATGAGAAGGATAAAGGTGCATATAAAGAGAGAGAGAGAGAGAGAGAGAGAGAGAGAGAGAGAGAGAGAGACAAAAGGGAGGCACGAGACAGACCTGCATACTTCACATATTTGCAATGCCAAAGAAGAGCACTTAAGTTGTTGTGTGAAACCATGTAATGCCAGACTGCATTTAGAGGTTGGCCACAATCTAAACAGTAGGACTTGTCATTGGGCAGGAAGTCAAACATGCATGGACAAAAGGAAAACCATGCATAATGCATGTGTGCTTAAAGAGACTCGTGCTGCCACAAGTGGAGGCCTTTTCCTCCAGGACGGGGGCCGTTACAGAAGACATACGCTCTCGCTCCGCTACAGGCAACACAACCAACCCCCTGAAAAGTCACTCAAGCTGTTTGATAAAGCTGGAGAGATCTCACAGATGTTCAAACAGCCGTTACGGAGATAAACGCGTCGGGTTCAGTCCTGTAAAACATCCAATCCCTCTCTGCTCTCCCGACAGCGAACCCACCTAGACTTCAGCCCCGATAAACACTGGCCACACTGTGTCCTTAGAGCGATCTCCTCTTCTACAAACGGCCCGCTCTCGTCCCAAACACACACCGTTTCTGTCTCTGCGTCAACTGGAGACCACCCTTTCTGTGGGCCTCCCACACTTCCCCTTCTCGGCAGGCCCACTCATCGTTTGACTCACGCAGAAGTAGGAAAGGACCCCCCCCCCACACCCTTCATCTCTCCCTTTCATTTGGAAATACTAATCATGTGGCTCATGCTGACTGAACTGGAGGTGTGTGGTGCAAAAACAGTGAGTAATCAGCTGTTGTTTTCAAGGACACAGCTGCAGGGGTCAGACAAAAGTCGCGTGTGTCAAGGGGAGGCACGAGCAGTAACATGTTGAGTAAGAGGTCATTCATTCGAGACATTTTATGGTTTGGCAAATCACACAAGAAACTACTATGACATACCTGGAGAGAGAGAATAAAGAGATTTATGATACTGTGCGAAACGATTAATCGGATTAATCGTGATGAATTAATCCGATTAATTCAGTTGAAATAATCGACAACTGATTTAGTAATTGAAAATAAGCAAAAAATTATATGTACATTTTGCATTTAAGGTGAAAATAAAAACATTTGTCTATAAATATTTTTTACCCAAAAGTCCTCAAGTGGCATGGTTCTAGCTTCACCTAATTCACATTCACTAAAAGGATGCTATGTAGTTGCATAATGGGTAATAAAATTTTGGTTATTTCTTTATTTGAATCTCTTAATATATTTTTAATATTGTATAAAAAAGGCTTAAGTGGTGAAGTGAAAAATCTGTAGAATGTCCCGATTTTTTTTATACAATTAGTCAATTTGTCATCAGAATCGATAGAATAATCGATTACTAAACTAACTGCTAGTTGCAGCCCTATTACTATGCATTAAAAGTTAATGAAACTTAATCACAATTACATAAGACTTTTTTGTTGTGCAAATAAAAAAATGCATTTAAAATAATTTTAAGGCTGGAGCAACAGAACATTTGGTGATGTGAAATAAATCTTTAGCTCAGTTAATCATTAGGAAGTCTTTGTGGACCTTAGCTTGACTGATAAAAAAAAATAAGTCTGTAATTGATTACCAGTTCCAGATTGTTCCTGTAAATTGAACTGTTCACTTTAGCGTTGATCGTAAATAAATCTTAAGCCAGAGAATTCGCAAATTATCTTTTTTTTTGTTTTGTAGCGAAGATTGCCCAACGAGAAGGTCAATTCGTAATTGTGTGACAGATGTGCTTAAAGCCCCTTAATCAGGCTACAGCGTGAACTCTTTTGTACAGAAACTCTCAATTGGCAAACTGTCGATGCAATCATACTGTGTGGCCTCAAAATGGATCCCAGGAGTGAGACTGCCCCTGTTAGGTGGCCAAGATGAAAAACTTCAGCTCTGCTGTGAAGATCAGTACCACGGGGTGCCAGCCTGAACCAGGACCGCCAGCGAACGATCTCAAAGACCTCCTGCGGTTGACAGTTGGATTTTATACAAGCCACTGACTGGATCAGTTTCTATGGCATTCTAGCTCCGTTGCTTGAGAGGGAAACAAAAAAGATGTGAAAACGGTTGTGAGAATAAGAATGAGGAATTGTGAGTGATAGGGGAGGGCAGCGGTGAGAAGGCAGTTTTGAATGCACCAGAGAGACCCAAAGAAAAACGAGTACAATGGTCTTTCAGGACTTGTCCCAGTTTAGTTCAGTCTCTTTACTCTTAAAAATAGCAGCGGAGACCCTTTTGGCAATTTTAGTTTTTCCACCAATTCTAATCAATTGAGAGATAACTCTATAGTAATGGTGATGCTATTCATTAAACTGAAACTGTTTACTCAGGCTGGCACTACACTTCCTCTCCTTTGTTTCCACTCGGTTCTAAACAGACTTACTCAACTCACTCCACATGTCTGCATCGCTATTCACATTCTCAGGGTTGTTATTTATGCTTTTCAGAGAGGAATATGCAAAGAAAGAGACTTCTCTGCAAAAATGTGATCCCCCCTCCCACCACCCGCCCAACAACATACCTCCTGTCTTCTCCCTCTTTTCCATCTTCTCTCCATGTTTCTCTTTACCGCCTGCACCACTCTTTCTCCTCTCTGGTTCCAGTTTGTTGTAAAGGAGACGGCAACGAGGCAGCAAATTTCTCCCCGAGCTCACACCAATTAGCTGTCACGCCGGAGAAATTACAGAACGGGAGCACGGCAGATGAGAGGGGGGGGGGGGGGGGAAAGTGGGACAGGAACCTTTTTATAAACACACGAAGAAGTGAGAGGTTGGCATGTTAGTGCGTGTGCGTGTGTGTGTGTGTGCTACACGTTTCTTCAAGTGGGGAAAAAAAAAAAAAAGCAAAATAATATCTAATTGAAAACTATCATAAACAGTCTGACAAATAGGATGATTCCTAGACCAGAGCAGATATGGTTTCCAAACTGGTTTCTCCAAAGTTTGACCGGCCACCTGCCCTTTTTAACCCATTTCCATTTTTCTTTAAAAACTTTCGTTAACGGCTGAAAATATTTATTCTTACTCTTCCTGCAATAAGCGTTCATCAATTAATAATAAAAGAAGCAAGTCTGATGCCACTTGGATGTATGCAATAACGTTTTAAGTTGTGCTCAGCAATGTATATTAACATTTAGCACTGTTAGCATTACTAACTTTAAGCTAGTGGAGTCCAGCTTACCAACATTTCTACACCCCATATGGTCCATGGCAGACAGGAGTCAACTTCTAAAGGAGGGTCAGTTTGTTTCTTTAGCAATTTACCAAAACAAAGACGAAAGTTGCATAAGGTACTGGCGAAGAAGCAATACACCCGACAACGAGCAAAATTGAGCTCTCTGTCATAGCCGCCTCAATAAATACCTCACATGCCTTTAGAAATTATAATTTATTTTTCCAAACACCTCGCTGATAACAATAAAACATAACTTAAGGGTCTTCGCCCCCAGTAACAGCTTTAATACTACAGAGTGTTGTTGTGCTCTGCTCAGTTTAGTAGCCTAGCTAACAGTGTGTTAGCTAATCAGAACAATAAGCTAGGTTTTTAAGTTCCCAAAACATATCAAGCTGAAAATTGGCTAACGTATCAGCACATCCCTTCATATCAAGCTTTAACTCACCACAAAAGTCACTTTTTTTTTTTAATACACGCGTCAAAATTCAATTTGAAAACTTTTCTGCTTACTTCGCCCAACTTATATTGAAAACACCTTGGTTTGTCACCTGACTGACAGCTCTTGGCGCAGGCTGCATGGTTTATGTGTGTTGCACATAAAACCTAAAACCCTTAAGCTCAGTGGTATATACCCTTACGACCTCTAGGCTCGTCTGCCCTGTAGCTAGGTGACAGAATCTGCATCTTTCAATTTGTCTGTGTGAGCAGTAAAGTGCTCAGTCATGACACGGGTCCCTTAGAAAATCTATTTTAAGAATGAGCCTAAAGAGAAAACATGTGTCTCACACACACACACCCCCACACACGCACACACACACAACACAGACATGGTAGCTGCTGTTGCTATGGTGACACTGGTGCCAAAAAAAAGCCAGATAAAAAAAAAAAAAAAAAAAAAAAAAAACACGTCTACAAGGGAACAAATACATCTTCCCTCGGGATAGCTCCTGTACAGCGTATCCTAGGAATAAAACTTTTAAATGAACATTAACGACAGAACACAGTTATTTTTTATTCTTCTGTTGACTAAATCTAAATACCAATTGTTGCTTTCTTTGTATGACTGGTTATCTTAGTATTACTTTTTTAAATTCCTTACCTTTCTTTCCAGGTAGACTCCAACCGAAAAGGAGAGTAATCCCAAAGAATAAAGACCAGATTAGATTAGGTTAGCGTGCATAATCCAATGATCTCTCACCTCCAACAAGCTCAAAGCCTTTATAGCCGACAACATCACACAAGCCAACCGTGCTGAGGAACCTGCCCTGCTCCCATCCTGCTGCTCTCTGCATGTAATCTCAAGGATCAGGATCAAAATCACAAACATTCGGACTTTCGAATGTTTGTGATCGCAACTGAAAAAGGTTTCATTAACTCGCTCCTTACACAAGTCACTCTTTCCGTCCTAGAAAACTTAGAAACCCGTTGAGACACACCTCTCAGCGTGAGAAGTGAACATTGTTCCGTCTTAATCGCAGTCTGGTTCTTTTTGTTCAAGTGGATTCGATTTCAGCGATGCACAGACAAGTTCGAGCTGACATCATACACGCTTTGGGCTAAATACAAAACAGTGCAGATCATCAGTTTACAGAATGCCTTTGCTCTCTTGGTGTGTGTGAACCCAGGTTCCATGACCCTAGACTGACCTTCTAGGCATTTCTGGAGTGGATTCAAACTAGAGGGAACAAAACTTGAGATGTTGAGATTTCTAAATGGCTGACTTTGGAGTCCTTGATCCTAGAGTCCTGTCACTTTATAATTGTGCGGTCCCCCAACCAAATTAACTGTTTTTCCACCCCTTTCGATGACATTCACAGTGAAAGAGAGACTGAATTGGCTGCTGCTGCTCTCTGTGTTTGTCACATGACCTTCTCTGTGCTAAGATACGCCTCCACAGCTGTCCGTGTAAGGAAGCTTTGTTGAAAGACTATACCTAGTTCATTGTCTGAAAGATAATACAGGTGACTGGGTTAACCAGGGTAGAAAAAAAATGCCAAAATACTCCTGTGAAAGTGAGGAAGCGTGAAAAGCTATCAACAGAGAGCAGACGGTAGTGGCTTCACACGGCTCATCGTCGTGTGAACCACGTCAAACGCATTGAATCTGCTCATAGAAACGTTACAGACACGAACATTTGAGCTATATTCCATATAAACTCTATTTGCATTCTACAGTTTTGTTTTACTTAAATCTACAGTTTATCACTACGCGGTTCTCAAATTTATACGAAAGCATTACCAAGCAGGCGTGAAAGCCCTGAATTTGAGCTAAAATTGTCGTTGTTAAAGGCTCAGGGGGGTCAAATATCCTGTTCTGTAAGCCGTTTTCACAGTCGAATGGTGAGGATGTTCAAAAGAATGTGTGGACAATTTGTTGCAGCTTATTTCCACAGATGCTTCTCACACATGCCCTTCACAACAAGACATTTTCAGCTGGAGACAGAGAAGAGAGCGGTAATCTGGGAAGTTCAGACTACTTAACAACGCAAACGTTTATAAAGCAGTTTATTTATGCGGTCGTCTTTGACCAGCTACAAAATAAAAGTATAAAAACAGTTTTGGGTCTAAAGGACGCATGGGGAACAATTCAGTCCTTCAACATAGCTTTTAATTTTGTGTTTGTTTGCTTCTCCAAAGGTTTAGACAGTAGGTTTTTTATCTGATGTAAGGAGGGCATTGTTCTAGTCTGTCGTGGTAAAGCAGGAACTTTGCCTTTAGCTCTTTATTTACTGCTTGGCTACAAGCCACCATTCACCTGCGGCCATCACACACGGATAACAGCTGAAAAGAAAACCAAGATGCCTTGTGAAAGTCTCAGAGAAGTACTTCCTCTGTTAGGTGATTGGGTTTTGCCTTGGAGCAAGGAGATCTATCATGTGTAAAGAACTAGAAATACAGCTGAAAGGATTCACTTGAAGCTAACTAGGATTTCTCCTTAGCGGGTGCTGGTCATTTCATCACCGCTTTGCCGTTTTATACCCAAGTTGTACCCAAAGAAGCTTTTTGTCAGGGAACCTTTTGTAATATTCAAACCTACCACGGGGATGTTTCATACCCGCTTTTGCAAACAATGATTTCAAGGTGCATATGCCATTTGACAATTGTACAATTACTACAAAAACAAAGCATGATGCAAAATTTTCCCAAAATGTAAGTTGCAAACATCAGGGTCACGCGCGTCAGAGGAAGTCTGATCTGATGAAGGCGCTTTCATACTTCACCCGAAGCCGAACAGTCGACTGCGGGTCGCATCGTGGTTACGCAACGCCAGCATTCGCACGCACCTTTTACAATACAGACCACTTGGGAACACCCTGCCACTTCTCACAATAATTGCCAAAACAGAAAGAAAAAGGCAGGTGGGTAGAGGTACAACATGTATTACAAGGGGACAAGATGGAAATGGGACAAACTGACCAGTGGCCCTGCTGGATATCTGCCCTTTTGAGGCCATCTAGGCACATCCCACTGGGAGCAGCATGTACTGTGAGGAAATACATTTTCCTTCCCCTCTAGGAATGAGGTTCCCCCTCAGGACCTGGAGAGACAGATGTCTTGGATTCCTTCTTGGAAATGTTACCTCCGAGCCCCAAATCCACTCTTGCCAACAGGCTACCTCACTAAAAGCCTTTCAGGGAATTGCTGCCATATTCACAAATTGTCCATCTCTCTAATGTGTTTGACATTTTACTATGTGAACAAGAAGTCTAAAGCAAATATGCTATTCACACATGCCTGACCTCCAGACATCTTTAGCACATTTCAGGGCTTGCATACGCATGGGAAAACGAGGGGCTTATAATCAGTCAAAAAAATAAAAAAATAAATAAATAAGTACAAAGTCTACGTTGAACACAACATTGCAATCATTTGTATCCTTCCATCCCAAAAAAGACAGGACGATAACGCAAATCTGCTTCGCTCCGCATTAGGCTTTAGCCTCTGCCGTGTGACTGACTCGGCAGCTTTGAGCCTGGAGGAAACCTTCCACCGATGGAGCTCAATCAGTCTCCATCTCCCAGATCAATAGCCATTAGCCTCGGAGAGCGTCCGTCTTCTCATCTGTGCTCGCAGACCTCATCCTGGGTGAATGGGACCCGAGACATAAACATGGGCTCCGGATCAGATTTCTGCTTCCTTTTCCTCGTACTTGTCTGTTTCCCCTTGTTTTATTGTACAAACACACAGCATACTCATTCAGATATTACAGAGCAAGTATATGAATGGCTTACATTGGTTTAAAGGCTGTCAAGTAGCCCAGGGCCAGCGGGGGGCTCTTCATGTTAATGCATTGAGTAGAAACACTACTAGCAGAAATACGAACATTTTTAAACAATAATTTTAACACCAAGACACTTAAAAACATAAACACACACAGACACACTAAAAAGACTAAAAATAAAAACATTTCTGTATTGAAGAGTGGTGGATTTTCTACCGTTAGCTTCCAGTGAAACACACACAGGACACTTGTTTTGGTTTCGTTTTGTCTCAGAACAAAGAAACCCGAAACAACGCGGCTAAAAACAAAGGAGGAGAAAAACATGAAATAGATATTGGTGAAAAAAAAAATAAAAAAAAAATAAACAGGCAGCAGGCAAGAAAGTAAAGGAAGCAGACAGTTGAGTAAAGATGGTAAATGATGAAGGAGGGGGGGAGATGTGTATGGAGTTTGATATGGGGGCTGGAGGGGCTCCTGTGGGAAGAACCTCAAACTTTGCAAGTCATGACAAGACTTTTCAAATACATGAAGAGGAAGTTCACAAGTAAAACAGAAAGAGCCTCCTCCTCCGCTTCATTCTTAGTAGCATCGGTCTTAGCCACACACCGTCTTCAAAACTGGAATCATTGATCAGAACAAGAAAGTCAATCAGCAACATTAGCTTTAAATGCTAATCTCACCAGTTTGTTGTCATTTTTATTCCACAACCAGACGGTTTTTCTTTGGAATCGTCAACAGATTAGTGGCAAACATCTGAACGAACTACAATCAGCTCTGCTGCAAAACGTAGAACATCGGTTATCTAATTCGGACTGGTTTATTTTAGACTGAACACTTGATATGCGCCACTTGATTCGCCAAACTACGGACGTTTCCCGTTGATCGGCATTATGAAACTATGTCAGTTTCTGAAGTACCTTTTCATTAAATGTTTCAGAACTCATAGCATTTTCTACGGATAAGCTCATCAACAACATATGTAGTTCTGCGCTTTAAAGTTTGAGTTTACAAAAATTCACATACGGTTTTTTGTTTTGTTTTTTTCCCCTGTTAAATCCAAAACCTCTACCTCTAAGAACATGCAGCACGTTTGGAACATTTTTCCACAGTTTTATATTTGCCCATACGTTTCTGGGTCTCAAAAACTACATTGCAACAACATGCCGGTCAGGGTTTGTTGTGTCGCAAGATTTCAAATGCACAGCATGTCAGCAATGATTGACAAAACGCACCAGGGAAAAAAGTCTTGTCACGGCTAACAGCGGCAGCCGCAGATTTGTTCCCGAGGCCTCTTTTCTTTGCTTCTGCTGCAGCGGTTGCGCCACGGCCATAAACGCATAAAAAGGTTCAACCGGCAACACTTCTCAACCTGTTAAATTAAAGGTAATAAATGGCCTAAGTGAGATAAGGTGGCGTTTATGGCACTCTGCGGGTAGCTTCGTTGTAATTTGAGAAAAGAATAGCAGAGTTCCATATGAAAGGTGTGCAGTTCACGTAAAACAATGTGTGTTTGCAAGAGTGCTTTCTTGCTTCGCTTCTTAAGCGGAAACCAAAAGATCACCTCAATGCGGATACCACACTTCCCTCTGCGGCTCGTTATCTCGCTAGACCCAAAGCCACGGGAGCCAGAGGGTGGCGAGTCAACGTGCTGCATCCTCCTGCTTATTAACAGCGTCTCTTTAAGTATTCCCCAAAATCTGACATTTCACTGAGGTCCGGTGCGTCACTTTCACCTTGAATGTGTGTGTGGGTTTTTTTTTGGTTTTTTTGTACAAAACGTCAGTTCGTTTGTATATACAGCTATGTCTAAAATAATGAAAAAGATCCATGCTTCTTCTCACTTCTTCCAGAGAGTGAAACTCGTGCTATATAGATGCATCGCAAATGGAGCGAAATGCCAAGCCTGGATTTCTTGTAATTTTGATGGTTATATCACACACCCAGTGAAAGCTTGAAACTCATTAGAATATCTTAAAGTCAAAAATTGGAAACTCTTTGTGTCACGGCCTAATTGGCAAATGTAGTCAAAACGCCCGCAAATGTTTCCTGGTATTTTAATTGCCATTTTAGGTTAAAAAAAAAAAAATAAATAAAAAAAAAAAGAAAAAGAAAAAAAAGAGTACATTACTGCCAAAAAAAATCTCATAAATTTTCTAGTAAAACAAGTAAATTTCTGACTTTGAAAAGTCTAAAATTTGCTAGAAAGAAACTCAAAAATTTAAAAACCTAAATTTGTTTAAAACCTAAAATAAAAAACTTATTCAAAATGCATGCTTAAGTAGTCCTATCAACATCTTGAGTCTATCAAAACTTTTTCTTTTTTATCTCAATTTCTAATGAAATGATGATGTTTACACCGAAAAAGTGCAAGATGGTTTGGTTGAGCCATGACTGTTTATAAAGATGAAAATAGCTGAATTATTACAGGTCAATTAAATGCCATTTTGTCAAATATATTCTGAAACTTTCATGGCAATATTACTTGTGTTTTTTTTTTTTTCCTTAATTCATTTTGAGTGACAACTTTTTAATTATTCTAGTGTAAACTGAGGGACATGCCGTATGTTACCCCAGAATAACAGCTTTAAATTCTTAGCCATTAACTACTCTGTGCATCTCAAATCTCAAAAACAAGGAAACTGTATTGCCCTGTCAGGTCAATACATTTGTTTTGATATACATTCCTGAGCTAACCCACCTACCTACTGTGTGTTTAAACGCATGGAAGTATCAAAACAAATACCCAGCTCACACATTTTTCTCTACGTTCAGTAAGCTGGGTTAAAATAGAACATAACCTTATGTTTAAGTGACCGCTTGAATCTCCACAAGGAGCTCTGGAATTCACAGTTTATGAGCCATTGTTGCACTGACTATAGGCCCACATCTGCTTACAGTCCTCACTCACAAATTAGCCTGCTGAAATAATATGCTAGCATTTTATTATGCAGTCTGTGAAAAGAAGCGTTTAGTATATGACGGTACGTTACATTACACGTTTTGATACGGAAATAGACAGTGGCTGGCACTGGGGAGAAAAAGGCAGCATTTAGCCATGGTAGCTATTTGGGGGGAAAAAAGCTAGCTTTGGTTGTTCAGTGCACACCCAGGTTATATGTGCCACGCCATGTATTGTTTACATAGCCTGCGCGGCTGTACTCGCTGTGACAGCATGGGAAACAACGCACACCAACGCCAACAGAATGCGTTATTCTGATTAGACAGGCATTATCTATATCCTCGCTTAATCTGCAGAGAAACTGGGGAAACAATCAGACTGGTGACTGGTCCACCCACAGTCAAGCTAGCTCAGCTTAAAGGAGCTAGCATCCACTAGCTAGCAGTGAGGATTCACCAAATCTGAGCCAGGAGTCATTAGCTTCTAGGCTAGCACACAGAGCACAGTCTTCAAACATGTAGATTAAACAACCAGCCCATTATTAAACACTGGGTTCATGCAATAAATATTAAATACGCCTTTTGTAGCCGAAAATAAATCACTCTTCTTGCACCATAGGCTGACTCAAAGTCGCTTTGACACATGCAGGTCTGGTGGTTAAAGCAGAACATTCCAGTTTTCCTTACAATTTAACTCCAGCTGTTTTTCCGCTATTCTTGTTTTACTATGTAACTGCTGGGTTGTATGCGTTTAATAACCATATAAAGACAAGAGCACAGGGTTGAACTTCCAAACACTAGAACCAGACAGACACAGCAAAATCGAGGAGCTGTCCGAAAATGGAACTCGGGAGAATTAGCAGTCCAGCTAATGCTGAGCTATATGTTGTAGTAGCAGAAATCGATCAGATAGGACATATACACAACAGCATTAGCCTTTGCTATTTACTATGCGTTTCGCTTAAGCATATGAGGGGAATTTACAGACTGTTTTCATTAAGAGCCACTAAGAAGACCACACGGAAGGGAAACAATGTCCATGTAGTAGCTGGACCAAAGGAACCTTGTTCTCCCACTCCTTACCGGTCTTAAAGAACGCCTCTATGTCGCCGGCGTCCTTCGTGGTTTCCTCCGCTCCTTCCCCGGAGCTCATGGCTGCCTCGACCAGATCCCCCGAGCTCACTACCTCCTAAGTGGACGATACCTCCAAAAAACGGGAAAAAGATTGAGCACGGTCTCTCCGGTCCTGGAAAAAAGCGTCATGGAAGCCACACGGATGGCTGCGGGGACTGGTGAGCGTTAGCCGTGCCATCTGCAAACCTCCATCTTGGGGTAACGTAATTGGAAACGATCAGACAGGGGGCACCGGGTTCCTCCTCGGAGTGGAGCCGAGGGGAGAGTCTGTGAAGCGGCGGGAGGGGCTGGCTCGCTCGGCTCGGTGAATCTCCGTCAGATTTCGGAAATGAGCAGACGTCGGGTCATCAAGGAACAACAGGAGTGGAACTTGGAGGCCAAATATGGATCATTACAAGTTATAACAAAAACAATAACGTGACAAAACGGCGCCTCGTATTATATTTGAGCATTTAAGTCACTGAATTCACAATTTTACCTTCATTTATGAGCTTTATGTTGTAGTAACAGAAACAAGTTTGGGGTGGACACACAAATAGAAACTGATTGTTTTAAGGGAATGCTAAAGGTTTGGTTACTAATTCTTCAAGAAAGTAAAACTACATTAAGGAAAGTCTCCCGGAAACAAGAATACCAGAAAAGGTCAGCTGCTTTGGTTAAGATCCTGTCGTGGTTGGCTTTATTAGACGAGAGCTGACCGCTTGTGGCTGCTGCCATCTGCTGGATGAATCCGGAATTGATGCATTCCATCTGGTCCAACAACATGTATGAAATAAAAAAACTTGACTGTGCACATGCAATACTTCTCGAACTTTTTCACATATTGTCAAGTTACAACCACAAACTTCAGTGTATTTTATTAGAATTCTATAAAAAAAAAGCACCTCAATAAAATACTTTAAAATTAAAATAACGCATAATTTGGGAGGTAAAGGTTTAGTTACAATCTTTACAAGTTTTTTTTTTTTTTAAGTTGTTGCCGTTTTCTGAATATTGTAGCATACATTTGCATTCAATCTCCCAAGGCATTACTTTTTTTTAAATCTCCTTTTAGCATCTCCTTCCTCAGTATTTCTCTATGTAATTTGCTCACTTAGAGCGGGACTTTTTTTTTCTCTCATCCTTCTTTGCAAAACAGCTCAAGCTCAGTCAGATTCTTGCAACTGACAGGACAGAAATAGTCCTGTGTTGAAATACATTCCTTTGTTTGTCAACCTGACGTGCAGAAACCAGAAAACGTTGAGGTTTTGTTTTGAGTAGAGGGATGATGGGAGGTAATTTTCAAAAACGGACTTAGTTTTTAGTGTTCTTTCTTGCCTCGTGTCAATTTCCTTATCTGAGTACATCTGTAGTAATTATAACAATGACGCACGGAGTTGAATCAAACATTAACACGTCATTAATGTAGAAGTGGTTTTAAATTATTCTTTTAATAAACAGTAATACATGAACTACAGCTTGTTTCCTGTGTTGTCCACCAGGGGGGAGTGTTATATCAATGCTCAGCTAGCATCTCCAGGAATGTTTACACTGAAATAGATATCCATCGTGCTTCCAAATATATAATAATAATCATAATAATAATAATAATAGGAAGAAGACAGGTAGTCACTAAATTATTTAGTTTTGTACAAAACTTATTAGACATATTAACACAGACACATTTAAATTTTAGATTGTTGTTGTGGGTTTAACTATATTTGATTGGTACAATTCAAATTAACAGTCCCCATAAAATTCTTGTGTTGTCAAAGCCGGACCAAGGCATAAGCAATCTAAGGTGCTGCTTTGAGCAGGAGAAGGACCTGCAGGACGACTTACTTCTTACAGAGAATATTGATGTCAAAACTCCAGATTTGTTAGTATGCGTACAAATAACTCCCAAAATGTGCTCTGAAATCTTGCTACTGTCAAATTTAAAATCTGCGTTTATGGAATATTTAGAAGAACTGACGGCAGTATTCATACAGGGGGGAAGCCTTCGTGTTCTCTTTAGTTACCACATTTTAAGTTTTAACTACTAGTGAATCTCAACAAACAACTTAAAAAGTCTATTTGTTGTTAAATACAAACTTTCCGAGGGCAACAATCTGTAAGAAAAAGCTGGACAATGGATATAATTACCAACCAAATTCAATTTATTTTTCTATTCATGTTCTAAAGAATGTGAAATGACTAATATGGGGAGAGAGTTAGATTTTGTGTAACATGTTCATTCTTAGTTAAGTAGCATTAGAGGTTGTGGTGACTGGGAAGTCAAAATAAACAAAATAACATTTTGTTTAAGGCCATTCTCAGTCTTCAAATGAATCTATGTTTGACAAAACAGTTTTCCTCCATTTGCTTAACATCTGTAAAAGCCTGTTTCAGAGATACATGAGCTTGAAGTTGGTGGCACTGTTGCCATGTTGCAAGTACAAATCCTGACCTGGGATTTTTTTTTTCACAAAAAGAAGTGAACCTCATTTTCCATTTTGAAACCCAGAAAATGAGTCTTTTCTGACGTCATCACAGTGAGTACGGATGTTTGGTTTCATGCTGTTCACGGACATGGAATATCCAGCACAGCTGTGCAAAATTTCATTTGTAACAAGAGTGTCGAAACTTTTTGTTCCGTTTTATTTTTGTTTTTTTCTTAAATGAGCACTGGAAATTTTCAGGGGAAACGCAGTGACAGCAGTGGCTTGTTTTTATTAACTCAGGCCCGCTGAATGGCCGACCCCAAGTCCTCGGATTGTTTCATTCCCACCGCAGCCCCCCTCCCCGATAAATAGCAATATATCCCTCCGAAATGTCAGCAGTAATTACTCCTGCGCTCTGAGACAACCTCTGAAATGAAAGAAAGCTGGTGACGATCATGTGCCCTTATCCGTGCTTTGTCCACATATCCCCCCCTGACTGTCCCCACTGCTGCTGGAAAGAACCACTAGTGGTCCAAATCTGTGCTTTCCAGAGCCGCATGTGGTCTGTTTAGTGTGTGTGCGTGTGTGGGTGTGTGTGTGTGTGTGTGTGTGCGTGTGTGGTTTTGTGTGTTGCAGTCAGGCACAGCTCTCAGCAGAGTGGTGTCCTTGCATTAGTTAGCACCTGCTAACGCTGTCATAATTACAAGGAGGAGGAAGAGAGAAAGAGCAGCAGGTGGGATTGGCTCACAGACTATGGAAGGTGAACGGGGTCTGATAAATTAAAGCTAATAGGTTAACTGGAATGCTGCTTCAATTAGTTTGTCACAGATGTAATTTATATATACAATTATTTGACAAAAAATAAATAAAAAATTGCACCCCTTCAAACTATTATTTTACAACTACCGAACTCAGTGGGTGAAAAATATGCACTGTGGGTGCTATGCAAGAAGGGGCGCCAAAACAACGGTGGTAAAAATGATTTGTAGTCAGCATTTTCTGTATTTCACAGCTGTTTGTGCCAGTGTAAACAATGTGTTCAGTAACAAAGGCATGCCTATGATGTTTTCCCAATTAGAATTTGAATCAATGTGAGTTATGATAAAGTTTCTCTTTGGGATCAATACAGTATGTTTGAATTTGAATTTGAATTGAAAACGCCTCAGAAGGTACAAAGTTGTGCCCCTGATCAGACTGGATGTATTTTATTGGGCTTTTATGAGACAGAGCAATGCAAAATTGTGCATCAGCATAGAGGTCAGGGATAAAGTTGAACACATGTTAAAAGCAGAGTAGATCTTTAAAACAAGTGTTGAGCATTTCACAGAAAGCCGATCAGTGGACCACCCGACAACGTAAAGATTTTAGCAGAACTGCGAATCAACCACATCATTGCCAGACATCACCACAAAGAAAGCCACAACAGGTTCTGTTTGCAATGTGTCGTAAGACATATTGTAGACGCAGCAGACAGCGGAGACATAAAGCTGGGGTTGCTTATCTTCAGCAGGGACAAGAAAGTTTGTCAGAGATTTTTGGAAAATAGATTTAAATACAGGGTAATTCTAGAAGAACATCTCAAATCTCAGGACTTGAGGCTGTTCCAGCATGGTAACTACCTGAAACACACAGCCAGAGCTAAAATGGAGTGGATTCACTGATCACTCATTTATTAGCACAGTCTGGTCATGTTCCAGCAATAAATTGAACAAGGCACCTGTGGCTGTAAATGAAAATTGCTATTAGTGTCTGTCTCAGCTAGAGCTAGTTTGCAAAGAAGAAGACTTGGTGTAATTTTAGGAAAATTACACCAAGTCTTGGGAGGGAACAGTCAGTTTGTACTGACTGTTCCCTCCCATGACGGTCCTACATCCAAATCCCAGCTTCTCAAGTTTGCATGTTCTCTGTGTTCTCTCCGGGTACTCCGGCACGGCCCAAAAACATGCATGCTTGATTAGATGGCAAGTACCGTGATGGACTGACAGCCTTTCCAGGGTGTGCCCTGGCTCTTGCTCAATGGCCCCTGGAGGTAGGTACCATCTCCCCTGCAACCCAGCACAGATCAAACGGGTAAAAAAGATTGATGGATGTGTCATACCTTCCATTTCACAATTTTGCCTGTCTGTCTGACCTTTAGACTCAATTTGTTCAGATTAACTGGTACCACACCGTCTACTTTATACATTGCCAATGGACTGGATGGTTATTTATATGAATATAAAAAAAAAAGAATAAATAAATAAATACATATTTTGAATCATTGCCAGGAAACTTTGAAATGTCGTCCATAATTGAGCCACATATGCCATGTCCTTGAGGCATACTATGTCCAAGCCTTCTAATACTATTTGCTGTCACAGTTACAAAACAAATTAAGTGACAGAGGTCTGAAGGCCCTCCAAGGGACAAATGCCACTGCAGGCGGGGAATAACAGCGGTGAGACAACGTGCCGTCCTTAGATGTTTAGGAGAGCCAGTTAAATTAGACAGAACATCTGTATTTATACTGAGCTCGAATCGCATAAAGAAATTTGTCAACTGCTTTCCCTGGGTGTTACTAAAATCAATTCCTAAAAGGTTACACGGCAGAGTGTGACTCAGAAACTCCGATTTCCAAGTCAAACAACGAGCCTCTGAAAACACCACATCCGACCGCCGCTCGGTATCCCAGCAACCACAAACGCCAGCATTCTCTCAGACTGTGACACTTCCCTTCTTCTGGGAGGTCGGTCGTTTATTTGCTCGTGTGGAAGATGGACGCTTCACCCGAGGATCAAACCAAAGCGGTGGTTAAGCCCTCAATCTTCAGTTTAATCTCACCGCAACGGAAGGAGCCCAAAGAAATGTCTTACTTCAACACCAAGGCAAAGGTAATGCTAATGAAGCTAATGAAGCGGAATTCTACTGATACTGTTACTAAATGTCAGCACCCCGAGTCTCTTTATTGCACAAATTACAATGAGTCCGCAGTCCCAGCGAGAAACGGGAAGTGTCGAAAGCCAAACGTGCAATAAACAAATAATAAATAGATAAAAATAGAAAAGCGGCAGCGACGGCGCGCGGGGGGCGGAGTACAAGCGCACATACGTCAGTCCGACGTAAGGTTCCACTCCAACCCCTCTGGAATCGCGCGCAGGTTAAAGAGCTCACCACATGGGGTCCTCTCGACCCCTTTTAGGTTAAATAGTACATTTTGTAACTTTTAGGTTAAATCGTACATTTTATAACCTTTATAAAATGTAATACCTCAAGTGTTAGCTTTGTACTCGTCACATTTGAAACTACAATAAGTTTTAACCAACTATTATAATATGCTGATTTCTGAAGTTTTCTTAACACCTCTCTAGGTTTTATGGTAGTGTTTCATATCTTGTCTTTTAATTTGGTCTTTTAGGATGCTTTCAATGGTTGCTTATTAGTCAACCATTGAATATCACATTATGAATCATTTTGGCAGAAAACCTCCCTCAAAACCTCACAGATTAATGGATTATAATTTAGGATTTGATGACAGATTGACAAGCAAACACAACATTTTAGCTACAAAGAACCATTCCCTCGAAACCTGGCATATTAACATGCTTGGCCTCTAGACGCACTCTCACACTTTGGTGTTGAGCAAGCTCTGCACGGGTGGCAACAAGATTCTGTAGCGCAGAAGATGGAAAACTACTCTTTCATATGCGGGACTCTTAGCAACATATTACGTACACATATCGGCAAAAACTGAAGCTCTAAAGGCCGCAAAAAAAACCCCACATTCATGCCGTTGGCATCTTCTCCATTTTCAGGTCACTGACGTGCCCATGTTTGACCGAATGTACCGCGACATTGAGGATTTCGATATGAAGGAGCGATTCCACACCCAGAAGTATTTGAGAGGGAGGGGACTCAACATAAACGAGGAGGTAACAGCTACCGATGAGTAACTCTGTCACTTCACCTAGTTTAATTCTTTCTGCAGATAATAGAGACAAAAGATCATGGTAGCATCTTCTTAGCCATGCTCTGTGAGGGTTAAAGGTTAAATAGAAAAAGCCGTATTAGTGGCCTGCAAACATGCTAGGTTCTTGTAATGTAAAAAATCAGATGATAAAACTCTTCTTTCAAGTTCTCCTACATTTGATATGACAGTTACACACCTTAAACTAATTCTTTGTCCAACCACTTTTTGATTTACTTTCATCTTTTGTTCAGTTTTCTTTGTTTCTGTCAATATTTTTCCACTCTGACTGAGCAAATGTTTTCCAAATCTGTCAGATTGTAAGAACAGTTCTTGTCTTGTCAAATCTCCTCGGGCGAGCTCGCAGATTTTGTTCTGAACTTTGACTGGGCCATTCACGTCATTAAGTTATTCTTTTTTCTTTTTTTTTTTTTTTTAATTTGGATGCAAGTTTAAACCCTGCACTGGTGGAAAATAAAATCTACTCTTCTCCAGCTTTCAAGCAGACACCTGAAGGTGTTAGGCAACAACAACAAAAACAACTAACCATGACACTCCCACCACCATGTTTCACTATGCGTATTGCATTCTTTTGGTTGGTTTCTGCGTTGTGTTTGTGTCAAATTTACCTTTTGAAGTTGTTTTCGAACATTCGATTCAGGTTCTTTCAGACCAAAACATATTTCAGAAGGTTTCAGGCCCTGATCTGATGGACAGCCACGCTCTGTAGTCCAGACATCAACTGAAATTAGGAGATTATTGTGCTGTTGGCGGTTTGATGGTCTGGGACATGCGTGTGGCAACACATCGCCAATGATGTTCGCAGCAAAAAATAAATAAACAAAAAAGCTGAGAAGTTTTTTAACAGATTTTTTTTTTTCAGACATGGAAAGAAAAACAGCAAAAACAAAACCTGCAAGTTTTGTTTTGACAGGTTTCCCAGGAGTCTCTGCTCCAGCGAGTTCGTTATAACATGAGGTAGCGCAACGCTGCGAGGAAGAGCGACGCAAAGAAACCCGAGCTGAATCTCAGACTCGGCTGGCCCCAGTTGAGCTTGTCAAATGTCAAAGGTCACGAGAGTACAATAAGAAGAAAGATGAACAAATTGTTGTTGAGTCTGGCCAGGGAGGAATCCCAGGAGAGAGCCTCTCTTATCTCAGAGAGCTAATAGTTCCACTTTAATTTGAAAAACCTACACAACCCAAGTTGCAACCTTTTTGTAAACAGTACAGCAAAGCATTCGAGAGGCAAAAGTGAAGCTGTCTGTGTTTTACGTCTGTAAAAACAGACGTTAAAAAAAGGGAGAGACTCGAATGGGCAGAAAAGACTCAAAGGCTCCAACTGATTCCTCCATTTTACCTGTTATGTAACCTCAGCTCCTGAAGCATGTTGGTGTTGATCTCGTATTTTTAGTGCCCTGGCACTGACGTGCGAGCTTTGTGACATTTGTTTAATGTTTCCTTTCTGAAGCCTTTTCAGTTCCTCGGAGTAATTATTCATGTCAAGGGAAAGTAGCTCACAGTGAGTTTCTGGGTCGCTGAAAGCAGAAAGAGCGATGAACAAAGCGGAGGCAAACACACACTGCTGAGCTTGTAATTACACCGAGTTGAGTGGTTGGCTGTCGGGGTTGCTGACAGTTCCTGCTGAATTAGGACATTGCTTTTTCAAGGATTACATTTGAATATGAATGTAAAATAAACTATTCTCTTGTGTGCTCAGAGCCTGGATTATTTCTTGTTGGCCCCATATTTCCGCTGAAATCCATTAAACCCGGACGAGTAGCTCACAGAGCCAGGAGTGGGCGCTGTTTCCCATCGAGATTAAATAAGTCGTAGTAAAGTTGGGGAGCCACCAAATAAGTTTTTTTTTATTTTGCTCTAATATCGATTTCCTGCCAGCGAGTTCTTCTGGACGTTCATTTTAGCAGCAATGTTTTTGCTACAACACTTTCTTTGTCCTTCACACCTCTACATTACTGTTCTTGTAAACAAAAGTCTCTTTTGTGTGGGAAATGCAAAGAGAAATGTAAAAAAAAAAAAAAAACTGTACAGAATCTCGAATTGAAAATCTTAGCAGGCGAAGGGAGCGTTTCTCTTACGAACCCACTTTTTTATAGCGTTTCTCTTCATAAAGTATTTCTAAACTGATCTGGTTTACCGTCGTCAGGAAACGACGCTAAACAGAGCTACTTGTTTAAACTTACACAGATCTAAAATCGTATCGATAGCCCCTGACTCCTGAACAGCTTTTTAATGACTATTAAAAGTTGGTCAGTGTTTGTCCTTATTTACTTATGTTCTCGCCCCACTTCTCTTCTCTCTGTTCACAAACAACTTTGCCTCAGCTGACTCGTTTGGAAGTTTGTAGATGACACCACTGTCATTGGTCTGACCCAGGACAACAAAGAGCTGGCGTACAGATGGTGTGAAGCCAAAGTTAAATTCCTTGACCGCGGCCACAGACTGGACCAATAAAGCCGATTTTTAGTCTCTTGTGATGCCGTGTGTTGTCTGAAAATGGCACCGTGTTGGTTCTTTGAACAGGATAATGTGTCAAAGCATTTGGCCAGATCTCCACAGAAGTGGTTCACCACCAGACAGAAAATCAACCTTTCTTTTTTGTCCGTCCCATTTCCCCCTGTTGAAAACCTGTGGGGTGTCGGCGAAGAGCAGAACAAATATAAGAACAACCCAGAACGCTTGCTGAAATAAAGAAAATATTCAAAGATCCCCTTTCTGTCTGCACCGACCTTGCCAGAGGCTGCATGAAGACATTTAGCTTGAAATATTTCTAAACATTCAGCTCACATTTAGGATATTTCCGAATCTATCCAAAGACATTTGAAAGCACCACTGCGTATCCAGCTCTGAGCATCACTTTCTCTGCCCTACCAGGAGAAGTCCAGACCTGTGGCTCTGCTGTCGTCTTCCGAATATGGCCGTCGTTTCAATTCAACCATCAACCGAACAGCGAAGCGGCACCCACGCGTGGCTTTGATCGAATCCGATTTTTACAGAAAAAGCGGGATCATCTGGAGTATGGCAGAAGGATATGGGTCAGTGGTTCCACTCTGAAAGCTCTGTCCCACCCCGACATACAACGAGTTGGTTCCTTCTGTCTTCACATAATAAATGTGTTTTGCACCAGGTTGTTTTTGTGTGATAGGACAGTTTCTACCACTGCTTACCTGTCTAGATATAAGCTTGACAGAGTTTCAGACTGAATAAGATTCATAGATGTGCTTCCTTCTCTAAAGACGAATCAGAAAGTAAACACACAATGACATTAAACATAAAATAGTGATTTAGAATCACTGTAATGTCATGAACAAGTTTGTTCACGTGATAAGTCGTTAAAAACATGCATCATCCTCCGACTACTTCCTGTCTTCTTCGTCATAGTTTGCGTCAGTGACGACATCAGGTTGTTGATCATGTGACTCGTGTGACGCGAAAAACATTGTTTCTATTGAAGTTTTGCGAAATAAACCAATTCTATGCGGCCGAAAAAACACCTCAGCCTTGCACCAAAACTTTTTTGTTGAAAATCTAGTTTGTTTGTTTGTTTGTTTTTTCAAAACTGGCGAGTTTCTATTAAGTAAATTTATTTTTGAAATGTCAAATTGCGCAATTATATAGTCAGTGGTCTGTGCTTCACATAAAACTACCCCAAAACACGTGGCAGTTTGTTGGGTAATGCGAGACAACGATTGATTGCAAAGACGCAATCAATCGTAAAATCTTTTCCTGTCACCACTTATGATGACAGGAAGTGCTGACAGGATCACTTCCTGTGGATGACAGGAATAATCCACAAGGCGGAATAATCATAAGTGAAATTTGACTTGATTGTTTTGTTTTTGATGTCAACAACAAACAAATCCAACATGTACGTCTGAAAACAGAATCAATATTACCATCAAAAATTAAAACCTGGTTTTCTTATTTTATTTTATTTTTCCCCAAGACAGAAACAGATTCTTCCTAAAAACATATTTTGATAACAGGTCCACAGATGTGAACTGGAAACATACTTGCGGCGTCATGTTTATATTTCAGACGTCTTTTTTTTTTAACTGCTTATTGCTTTTTCTTTTCCGCCTTCACCGTTTTCAAACACCTGTTTTCTGTTTTATCCTTAATCTTCTTTGACTCACCAGGCTCCTTGTTCCCTTTTGTGCACAAACTGTGAACTTACACATCCAGAAATGTTATTTGATGTAGAGTTACGTCAAATAGCTTTAGTCGGGTTTTTCATCGCTTGTCGGCCTACTGATTTTTGTGTTATGGTTGAAATATACCTTTTATTCTCGGTAGCGCGGCGGGGAGCTATTTCGGTCGTTTGGTGTTAGAACCGCAGTGTTTGTTAATGAGAATTAGGAGCTAACACACAAGGTGGTATTTTCTGCTTTCAAATAAGGGATAAAAAAAAAATAACAGGATGAGTAAATGAACAGTGCTGCAACACAGGGCAGTAGTTTGTTACTAAAGCCTTTAGAAATAATTGGTTTCACACCTCAGGGAGCCGTGGAGTAAAATCTGGTCTGTTGCTCCTTGGCACTTTTCTGTAAGATCATCGTTGTTCTCTCTGCATGGATTTATGAATATTAATATCAACACACTTAAAATATCTCCTACATTTTCCTTGTTAACATTTTCACGGAGCAGTGAGTTGCTTTGTGAAACAAGAGGCAAGATGAAGAGCTTCCATAGGTTATTTCTATGCAATGTTTTATTCAAATGTGTCCTTTCTGATACAGGATATAATAAAATATTTAATCATGGCCTTGGATATTATTTCTTTACTTGCATTTACTTTAGGTGGCAAAAAAAAAAAAAAAAAAATCCAACTGAGTGCATGACTCAAAACGCAGCTTAGATCTGGAACGATTCTCTATTTAGTTTAGGCTTACATTTAAAAAAAAAACAACAACTCTACATTGTAGCATATATATGGTTTATTGATCCTCCACATGAAAATATTTGCAGGTTTAGGCACTTAAAACATATTATTTGGATTAAGGAAGTAAATCTAACTCACCTTAACTGAGTCTGAAACGATCTTAGCTCACTCTGTTGTGGGGAAAAGAAGGAATTTTCAGAAAATGAAGAATATTACGGACAACCCCGAGTTTTATCTCCATGAGATCGTTCTCCAACAAAACAGTCAGAGGCTTCCTCAGAACCGCTGGGATACAGACTGTTACAGGAGATCCTTTCAGCCCGCAGCCATCAGGATCTACAATAACTCTTTGAAGAAACGTAAATGGTATTGCCGATAGCAACAGTTAATTTCCCTTTGGGATTAATAAAGTATTTTTGAATTGAATTGAATAAAATTCTTAGTATGGGTCAACAATGCAAAAATACTTCGACTAAAATCTACACCAAAAATACTTTTGTGTGTGTTTTTGCAGTGAATGACCTACACGCTGTGGTCGTAATCAGGGCCGGATGTAGAAGGTTAAGGGCCCGTGGGCTAGAGCCAGTTCTTTTGCCCTATCCAAAATAAATAAAACAATAAAAAAAAAACAATTCACTCATGCAAATTACATTACGAGGTAGGTCTACACATTAGCAGGTTTAAAATGTCCCACGTGAAGTGGCTCCAAGTTGGTGTCAAAAAGATGTACTTACTACAAGTTCATGATTTTCCAATATTTGACTATTTTACACATTTATAAAAATGTAACAGTATTAAAACAACAATTCATAGAGTTTTATATAAGGTGCAATTCGTTAGCCGAATAGCATTATTGCCCAAAAAATGGGACTTAGGCAATTATGCTATTAGGCTGATGAATTTAAAACATTCAATACTTTTGGGGGCCGCCCAAAAACGTGGAGCCCTGGGCTACTGCCCGTGTCAGTCCTTTCTAATAATCTACATAGATCACCCATAGCAGAGTTTATAGAAATGCAATTAACTAGTTATTATTTGTTCTGACATTTTGATAAATGTATGAAAATATTTACTCAAAGTCTGTCCCGACTATTTTAAAACACATCCGGCATGTTTTTACTGAATGACGGTTCCAACATGGGCTTTTTAGCTTTTGGAGAATTAAAACGACACGCGCTGAGAATTTATATACAAATGTTTTAATGGATAACAAAAAAAGATGGCAGTGAACGTTCACACACATGCTGTTGGCATGGCTCCAGCTTTAATCATAGAAAAAACAGAAACCTTCCCCCTTGATTCATGAGTCAGACTCCACCTGTTGGCATGTGGGACACATATGCAGCTATAAAGCTAGAAATACAATCACAGGTTTTGTTTATGTATTTTTTTTTATTTATTTTTTTGGCAAACTACCCATCAAGCTGGCAATTTGTTGACACCAACAGCCCCTATATGACGAGAATTATTGTAACATCCATTTGGAAACGAAATGAACCAAAAATCAGCTCTCAGTGCCAATCAGGCAGGCAGAGAGTTGATAAAAAAAACAAAAAAACAAAAAAAACAAATCGACTCGACAGGCGGCTCAATTTGCTCAAGTATAAGGCCATGAAGCGCTGCGACACCGGCAATTAGCTCCACACCACTACTATTTTACAGACAGGTGACTGGGGGTCCTTGAGTGCTGCACTAATTTAGTCACCCTCTCTTTAGTCAGGCACTCCTTTATGCCGTGAAGAGACTCCTCAGAGTGACGTCCTCGTAACACTGGAGAGGTGCAAACCCACTCAGAGTGCAGCGTTGAAGGACCGCGCCGGCCCACCTCAGCCTCCTTGACGGATGCCGGTCCAGTGCGCCGCTGGCTTCTGGTAATGGGTTCTACTTACAGAGCATGACAAATCACTTCTGTGCCGCTTTGTGCAATTGTTGTTTTCAGGCGTTGTTTTGGCGGTCGAGGCGTGCTCAGGGCATCACGGTCCCCTGCGACAGAGATCGGGTCATCTCTGTGTGGACGAAGTAGGTCTTCAGCTCCCCTTTGCCCTTCACGTTGATGATGCCGCGGCATGAACACATGTAGCCCAGGTTGGATAAGATGCCGCTGGTCTCTTCAGTCACCTGAATGTCACAAAAGCCTTTGGATTATTGAGAAACTTGCTCTTACAGCCTCAACCAGATATTTATACATACACGTTTCGTTCTCACTGTCAAGCTAAACTTTCTGCTGCGTTTGCTAAGATGTGATAACCAATATATTTTCATTTGCTAAATGTTAAGAATAATGAAAGATTTTGTGTCTAAAGTGGGTGAATTTGTTGACACATGGAGAACAACAAACAATACTGAGAGACAAAAGTGATCGCCACTCAACGCCCATGAAACATAAACATAAACTTCATTCAAGGTGGCATTAAAAAGTCTTTAAAACACTTTGTGAAACCTGCAGACAGCCTGTGTAGAGAGCCACCTCTCTGAAACAATGGGCCAAACTTCCAGCTAGCTACTGTCAGAACCTTGCAGGATAGCGACAAGTTTTTACCCAAGTCCTACGTTTTAAAAGGCAATTCTAACAAATACTAAAGAAATTTATGAACATTTACGAAACTGAAGAGATGGGAAAAGAAATTCTCTGTCTATTTATTCTGGCATTTAGAAAATAGTGTTCATTTTGTAATCCTAACTGACTTAGATCAGTAAAGATTGAGTCTAATTTACTATCCGTGAGGAGAAACTCTCTCTGCTTTCAGCTGTACATTGATAGACATGCATCGTACAGACGTCTTACCTGGATTTTACCCAGAACCCCCGTGGTTTCCATCCTGCTGGCCACATTAACACTATTCCCCCAGATGTCATATTGAGGCTTCTGAGCCCCAATGACTCCCGCTATCACCGGCCCATGGTTGATACCTGGCAGAACAGCAGCGCAACCAAAAGAGATAGACATTCGGGTATTCTTCACAAATATTCAACAAAATGGATTCTGAATAAAAAAAGAAAGATGGAAACGAATACGCGCAGTTTTAAGGTTGAGGGAGACGATTCATACCTATTCGCAGCTTGAAGTCATTAAAAGAGTGTTTGTTGATGACGTCTAGCTTCCCAACGAGCGCAAAGGCAAACTCCACCATGGTGCCTATGTGCATGTACTGTCTGTCGTGTTCCTGGGAGACATGCAGAGTGAACAGAAACAAAACCTCCGTCTCAATGACAAAAACACCAGGAACTCAAACTGGAGTCACAATCTGCGTTTCCACTGCAAATGTGCTCAGCAGATTGTCAATATTCAGCCAATGTAGGAAAAGCACAATTTTGCAATTGCAGCGCTTACATCGAATAAGAAATGTGATTAAAGTCACACATGAACAAGCTTGTTCATGCGATAAGTCATTATGGCGACATCATCATCCAACTACTTCCTGTCTTCTTCGTGGTTTGAGCCAGTGGCAACATCCGGTTGTTGATCACGTGACTCATTTGATGCTCAAAAAGTATTTCCACTGCGTGAACCAGCTTATTCTTGTGTGATCTTAATTTTATTTCCACGTTTGTGAAATTATGTTTTTTTCCAACATCAACAGAATACAGACAAAAATCTGCACCCATTTGTGATGGAAACAAAGCCACAGTCAGCCAAGTTTACCTCCATGACGTCTGCCCACAAAATTCAGTGACCAAAACGGAAACGAGGAGAGTTTTTGTCAAATCCATAAAATAAACTGTACTTTTTAAAAGTGATGGTAAGTATGAGAAATGAAACCACAGGAAATTGTCTCAAAAGCTTTTCTGCCTTCTAATGTGACATTTATCCTGTACAGCTCAACTGAAATCAAAACACATCTGTCTGAAGAGCCTGTTATGTCACTTCCTGTCCTACTTCCTGTTCTTCTTTGTGGTTTATTCACTCCACAAGGCTGGCAGTAATCAAACCCGGGCCTCAGCAGGTTGGAACCAAACGCTGAATTGACAGAGATTAATTATTGTTTTTGGTTCAATCTGTTTGAAGAGAAGCTGAAAAGGGGAGAAAAGAGCGGGAACAAGCTGCTAGCACAAATGTGCATAACAGGAAGTAGTCTTCTTAAGTTTGCACCTGCCACCTGTTACAGGGAATCTGATGAACCACAAACAGAAATCAGCTGTCCTTGTGAGGTTAGCATGAAATTTGGTCGTTTGAATCACTCAGGTTAAGCCAGAGTTTGCGGAGAGGTCACAAAGGATTTCATGAACCAAATGCGTACAGCAAGTCCTCAAGATTAAACGCAACTGCTCTGAAAATGTGCCCCTTAAATACATAAATATAAACCAGTTAACAGTGATTAGAGAAGATTTTTGTCTCAATTTCTCTGATTAGGTCTTTGTTTTATAAATGCTCGACATGCAAAATGAAGAAGCAACTTGCGGCAACATGAAGGAGGACATGAAGTTTAAGAGCTTTGGAAAAAAAGGTGAGAAACAAAGTTGTTGAGATGTAACATTTTGGAAATGATTTTAAAGCCATTTCTAAGTTTTGGAGCCTGCAGCGAATCAGAGTGCCAGTAGCAGCTTAGCTTATGCACCCGGACAATGATCTAAAGCACACGAGTGATTTTATCTTCAGCAAAAAAAAGCTAAGTTAAAGTTTTGGAGTGGCCTAGTCAAAGTTTCAAAAATGGCTTAGGCATAAAATCCAATTGAAATGCTTTGCCATGATCTTAAATATGCTAATCACCTGAATATCCTCCGGTGTGACTAATTTACATTCGCCAAAGAACACTGGATCAAAGTTAATTCATGGTGATGTCATTTCCTGCTATTACAAACGCTTGATGGCTCAGGTTAGGTTGGGTTCAGAAAGACAAAGTGCCAGGTTGGTTTGAATACATTTTTTTCCCCCTGAAATGAATAAAAATATTTGAAAATTGTGTTTTGTTTTTGGGTAGGTTAAAAATTAGTTTCGTGATTTACTTTATCAGAAGACGTCCTCGCAGTCTGGAGAAAAGGTTACAGCTTAGAGTGGGGAAGTTTAACGAGGTCAGGATGTGGTTGACTACACTTTAACCATCTGGTAGCTTTTTTTATATATTTGGGTTTGGGGTTAGTAGTTTAATTGTACAAAATAAATGTCACATGAAAACTAAAAGGCAAAAATAACTACAAATGTCGATTGACACGATTGGCACGTTAGGATATATTTAAAGAAAACCTATTGACTGATGCAGCAACAGCACCTGAGGGCTGAGTGAAAGCCCAATTAATCCAGATTTTCAGCAATCAGGCAGATCTCCTGACACAGCGCTGACGTCTGAACAAGACCCCCATGTGCTCACATGCATTCAGATGTGTGGCAATGAATCACTGATGGACGGGTGATGCTGCTGCAGATTTCCTGGAGCGACTCACACGGGGCTTTTAGCTGCGCTTGGAAAGCCGTTGACGCTGCAATGCTTTTCACTGCCCCGTTTTTTGTGGCCTCAGGCAGCTGTAGATAATTATGAGGGAAAGTCCAGGGACTTATCAAATGTACATACAGAGACTAAAAGTTGCCCTCTGTTGACACCCTGCATGAAGCCGCTGTATTCTCAGGAAAGAGCCTCCAAAAGTCTCAACCACAGTCGATTTTAGTGCAAACATATACTTTCTATTACAACCTTGACGGCCATTTTGAACCACATGATTTGTATGGTTCAAAATATGTAGGCCATGTTTTGACGCCAAACACATTCATCTAATTGACAATTTTAGTGCAGAAATGTATTTTCCATGACAACCATGGTGGCCATCTTGAAAAATCAAGGAAAATGTGAAATCCATGGGTCCAATTATGAATGATTTACCACTTAAAGTATTCATCTGTGATAAGTATGGGCACATCAAGAGCAAACACGACTATGGTGGCCATCTTGAATTTTTTTGTGGCTGAGAGTTTTTTTTTTTTTTAAAGTAAGCCACTGGAAACATGGGTGCCAAGTTAGGTCCTTGATGCGCATGTGAAAGATTTTGGTCAATTATCTGCTGCACTATCTGGAGACCCCATCTTACTGAAGCTATTAAAGCTGCAGGTCTTTTGGTTATGTTTCTCTTAGCTTCGAACATGGAGATTCAAATTTCTGCTGACTGTCCTCAGGAGTCAGAGTGAAGTTGAACATCAATGTTACAAAAGTTATGAAAACCAGCCATTCTCACCTCCCACATAAATCCCAGTAAAATACATAGAACATAGTGGGTTTATTGGGACAAAATGCACTTGTAGCTACAAGCTACTTGTCTTAGGGTTTGCTGAGTGTTACTGTTGAGGTGGAGAAAAGCTTACCTGTGTGGACTCTGGTCCTGGAGCCACATTGAGCCCAGTTGCAGCCATGTAGGTGCTGCCAATGGTCTTTATCTTTTCCACGCCGCTGAACTTGGGCTTAGACAGCAGCTGTGAACGCAGAGGGAACCCAGCACAAAGTATGAAACCAGAGCAGCATCCAAACGACCGCCTGGCTATGTGCTCCTTCGGCTCAGGAGCATCATGACACTTAGCCGGAGAAGGTCAAAAATCTTTCTTTTGTCTTTTTTCACGCTTTCAGACAGTCAGGATTATTAGTAAGAGAGGAGTTTACCTCATCAAAGTCGGCTATGATCTCGTTGAGAAGTCGGAGGCACTCCAGTCCTTCCTTATTGACATCAGACTCTGTGTAAAACTCTTTGAAGTCCGGGATGGAGGCGAACATCACACACACTGACTCGTACGACTGATGATAAAGGTCCTGATAACAAGCGAAGAAGAAGAAGAAGATAACAGCTGGATGGGCCGTATCGAACAAGCACTCGCGCCAGAAAGATGAAGAGAAATGGCCTGTGGTTTCATCGGGCTTTACAAAAAATAAAATAAAAAATAGCATGACCTAAATGCCTCATGCTGAACACTGACACTTAGACTTTAAATAAATAAGAAGACGCTTTAATCATCTCTGCAGGGACGTCGGCTCCCCGTGGCAGCCGGAAAATAGGGGCATTCATCTTTAGATAGTGTGGGGATTTGAGTTTTTCTCTGTGCTTTAGGTTCTGTTTCTGCGAGTTCCCTGTGATGTCCTGTCTCTCTCCCCTTGACTGTCTCCCAGGTGTGTCTCGTTCCCTCGATTGCCCTCTGTGTATTTAAGCCCACCTGTTGTCTCTGTCTGTTGTCGGATCCTTGTCAAGTGTTGTCTTGGTCGTCGTCTCAGTCGAACTGTAAAGTCCTGCGTCGGCTTCAGCCCTCGTGTTGCAGTCATTTAGTCAGTTGCTGCCAGTGTTAGCGCTAGCCTCCGCTCACTGTGCTGCCTGCTCATCTGGACCGTAGAGCTGCGTTTTCACCATTAAAGCCACATTTTATTTCTCAACCTGGGTCTGCTGCGTTCGTCCTCACCACCGTCTACACCTCAACTTCATGACAGAAAGGAGGAGGTAAGAACAGAGCAGCTCAGAGCGAAAGGGGTTTAGTCTTGTGCAACTTTTTTTTTTTTTTTTTTTGGAAATGTTTCAGAGCAGAAAGTAAACCAAGTCACACTGGGTGAAGAGATCATGCAAAGTGTAATAGCTAAGAAAAACAACATCAATAACAGCATGCGAATGTGGACTAATTTATTGGCACCTATGGTAAATAATGTATGAAAAAAAAACCTGAGATCAATTCATGTATCACAATAACAAAAAAAAGTGAGGAGAATTAACTTGAATACGTTTATTCATTGTGGATAAAAGTCCCACACTATTTTTGCCCGTAGAAAGAATTTCCTCTGAATAAACTCGAGGGTTGCTAACATTTCAACTTTATCTCTAGAAACTTCTTTTTAGTGGTCCGCCATCTTGTCTTTCTTTGTGTTTATAACATGACACAGAGGCCCGTCTCTTTCAGCCACTGGCCACAAAGCTGGACCTATTTTCATCTGCCCAGCACACAAAAAGAAACCTCAGAGGTTCACTGCAGAGAGGGGCATGTTGGGGGGCCAGCACGTCTCCATGACAACCATTACAAGAAAAACGCCAGCCAGTTGTTTGGAGATGCTACCGTCACAAATGTATACATGTGGTAGTTGGCTTAGCGCTACCAGAACCTTAACTGGAACTGTAATCAGATTAGGGTAGGCGTCCCGATCAACGCGATATCAAAATTGGACCAATGTCCAGAATCGACATCAGAGCGATTTCCGATATTGACATGCAGACCCATTGATTAATAATAAATGGCTCAGTCGTTCTCATACCTACTGCTGCTGCTGACTATTGTTCTCTGTTTGATTAAAATTGCTTGATCAAAAGTTCACAAAATTAGTAAGAAAAGTGTGTATGGTTTGTGCTGGCGTCGTGTCGATATCGGCCAATGCTCAGATCTGCGATATTGGTATCGTATCAGGAGGGGAAAAAGTTGTGTCGGGACATCCAGATACAAAAAAAGGGCGAAAAACGCTGTTGTTCATAGTATGAACAGCAGAGGGAACAATGTACTCATATTGATATGGGTGTGTATATAAAATAATTCCTTTTAAGGCTTTGGACACATCTTCACCAGGAGTGCCACCCAGAACACGGAGCGTGTTCAGTGTTTACTGGTCAGAGACGGTGGGAACCTGGAGTGTTCGGCTGTTCTTAGAGAATAATCCTCAAATTTTCAATGCACGGTCCCCCTCCCCATGAGAGTGGCTGCCACCGTCGTAACTGGGTCACCGAGGAAGACGACTGAGGCAGAGCTGAAGCCTGAAGTGAAAGGCGCAGGTGCATTACAGCACCTTTTACTTCACTGAGGCAGCCCTAAAATTGTCAGCCAACGAATCATTTTATTATGCAGGCAGAGAAATATTGCTTATTTTTCTTTAGCTGTTCTTTTTTTGTTTTTGTTTCAAAGCTTTGTCAAATCAGGAACTGTAAAAGATAGAGCCCAGTTTTCATGGATTCAGATCAAGAATCTTGATCTGAATCCATGAAAGAGAGGAAATATGCTGTCTAAAAGTGTCTGCCACTGGTTCATCCCTTCAGTTTTTCATGTTTTGATGATTCACACGTCAGAGTCAAGTAGCTCAAGGGACAAAGAGAAAATTCTCTTAGAAATTGTCAGAAGGGGCTAAAAATATACTGAAATCGTCCAGACAAAAACACTAAAAGAGTTTCAGAAAGTCCAAAAGAAATCCTGATCATGGCTACTATAAAGAATTTCAGATCAAAAATAGTAAAATCTGAAGGAACGATGACTGACCGTAGGAACGTTTTTGTATTTGATCTACGTTTTCCTCCATGCCTCTATATGTCTGAAATCTAGAAACATCTTGGTATTGTTTTTTTCACCTCATTTTTCCAGTTGCGTCCCAGGAAGTGCTCGGCCACGTGCGCCGGTAGGACGTTCTCCAGCAGAACCCGGTTCAGGTTCTCCATGGTTTCTATTTCCTCACACTCCCTCTTGAACTTGTCCCGCCACAGGAAGTCCAGCCGACAGTAATACTCGTTCTGTTGGAGGAGGACGAAGAGGAGAGGGAGGACTCTCTGTAAGCCTTGACTCAAAGACTTTTATGATCCTTTAACATAAAATAGTGAATAATTAAGTAGAAGTAAAATTATACAAAGTCCTCAAAACGTTTAACAAATAGAAATCCAGCCAAGCGTTTTGAGGTGTGACACTTTTGCTACTACTGCTCTACAAAATAGCTCAAACCCGATTGGGTAATGTCTGAAAACAACAACAGTTGAGTTTTGTCACAAATTTTCAGTTGCATCTAGGTCTGTACTTTGACTGGGCCATTCTGCCAGATAACTGTGCTTTGATTTAAGCCATCTCACTGCAGCTCTGGTTCAAATGCTCTGCTTTTCTTTCAGGATTGTTTTTTATTTAGCTTCGAACGTTGTTCTGTAAACGCCTGGCTAAAGAACGCAGCCCCCCAGCACCATACTCCCACCACCAAGATTCACCAATGTCTTTATTTTCCATCAAACGGCACATTACTGCAAAAAACACAAAATCGCAAATTAAAGTATTTTTGGTCTAGTTTCTATTGTAAATATCTAGCTGTACTGGCGCAGGGATTGTTGTTTGTGAGCATAAAGTTTTTTTTCTGACAAGAATATGTTTTCCTGTGTTTTCTTTTCATGTTTCTTGTGTCAGTACAAAATATCTGCTGATATCCACGGTCACTATATTAAATTAAATCAACATTTTTACACAACACCACTAATAAATAAATAAGTATTGCACTGCAAAAACAAAGCAAAAAAAAATCTTACCAAGTACTTTCTGTCTAGTTTCTAGTGCAAATATCTAAGTTCACTTGAAATTAGACAAAACTAACTTACAAGTAACTTTTCAGCAAGATGTAAGAGCTTGTTTTAAGTCAATAATTAGTAAAATATTTATTTAAAAAAAACTAGCAGATTATTTCACTTATAACAAGACATTTTTCCCAAATTATAAGATTATTTAATCTGCCAGTGAAACCGATGCTTTTCATTTGCGTTAAGGAAATATTGACTTGCTGAAAAGTTTCTTGTACGCTAATTTCAAGTGCACTGAGAGATTTGCACTAGAAACTAGACCAAAAATACTTGGTAAGATTTTAGATTTTATTTTTATTTTTGTAGTGAAACTGACCTGATTGGTCCCTGAAATATCGGCCTTGTGCAAAAACACCTTCAGTTTATTGCTTCTCGGTGGCAGGCGGTTTAATTTCTCTCCTAATGCGTCGCGACTGCGAGGCGGTCGCATTTGGAACACTTGGTATTCATGGAAAAAAATTAGAGTGCCAATAACAAGACAGCGAGACAATGCGAGAAGCAGCGCAGCTATTGCTCAAGGAAAAAGCAGACAGAGCTGCTTTGCATAAAACATAGCTGCTGCTTCCTTC
This sequence comes from Girardinus metallicus, assembly GCA_903067095.1. Lineage (NCBI taxonomy): Eukaryota > Metazoa > Chordata > Actinopteri > Cyprinodontiformes > Poeciliidae > Girardinus > Girardinus metallicus. Next base: position 2,961 of record CAEGAE010078622.1, on the reverse strand, counting down.
TCTCTTTCTGTGCTTTTTGGTTATTCATGCTTGAGGTAGTTTTGAATACATCTGCATATGTTAGCAGGACTCGTATACGAAGGTCAAGACATCCCGAGGTTGCGTGTCCGCGCCTCCGTTTCCGGAGCGCACCGTCTCTGCATCCGAAGGCTACAAGGTTCTGGTGGGCGGGCTCCTATACTGTCCAGGGAGATGCAGTTGATAAGCAGGCTGACTGATGGATAAATGCACCCAGTTATTTATTTTATTCCTTGAGATGAGCATCAGCCGTGGCAAATTTAGAAGATTCCACCACTGACGGACGGAAGGATCTGCTACGTTTTGGGGTCTGGGAGTTTCTGAGAAACAGTCTTCCACCTTAGCACAAATTAACAGCCGGCATTATTCGGGCTGCGCGTGTAAACGTAGACGAGGAGAGTCTACCTCGGCGAGTCCGTAAAGTAGGCCAGCTCATTCCAAATGCCGTTTAGAAAGCAGCTAAACGAGGCTGTAAATGAGTTTTGCTCCACTGTGCAATCTGTACTTGGGGGATGAATCACTGATGCTGTTTTCCTTGTAACCTGGTTTCTCCTCCCCTCTGAAGAAAGTTCTGAGAAAAGACCTCATTAGAACTGATAAGAAATTTGGCGAGGAAAATTTGCTAACAGCCTACTTGAAGCGTGCAGAATTGTTTTGAGCGTATCAACCGTTTGGGGCAAAGTGGTCTTCCAATAATCATTTTAGCGTTAGATAATGGAAGAATTTTGTAATTGAAACTGAAAATAAAAAACTATTTAAGAACGGAATCAGCTTCAAACAAGGAGCTTTAAACATCCAAGTCGGATCAACAAAACCTTTATCTCTCTGCCAAGGGTGACCCAGAACGAGAACAATGAAAGAAGCCGATTGGGCCGACCACATGTCTCTGGGGAGCTCCGGATGTGGGTACCGAATCCCATCTCGGAACATCTGCTTTGAGATGATAGATGTTACCCCTAAAAAAAGATTCAATTCCCCGCAGAAAATCTGTGTCAGCAGAGTTACGGCGTTACACGACGTGAGGATGGTGGCAGCCCACCAACACTACAGAAGACAAAATGTCTGAAGACGTATTTTTATACAACGAAAACTTCCGGACTGTAAAAATCCCCTTCTCTGAAGGAGTCAAAGTACCTCCCGCCCCCCACCCCTCCACCAAAGTCTCCATCTCTGCTTAGAAGGAGCTGAAGATGATCTTTGAATGCTGAATGACCTAATTACGTAGTTATAACTGCAGCAGTGGCAGAGAAATCAAGTTTTATTACCAGTGATATCTCCACGGGGGCGAGCCACTCACCTGCCTGGCTAATACCAGCAGAGTGATGAAGAAGATGAACAGAGACACGGAGCCCATGGTCTTCAGGTCCTTCAGGACACCCGGTCTGAAAAACATGTTTAAAAACCCTCGTAATTATAACGTTCACTTAGGAGACAGTGTTTTGGTTTGATTGCAGGTAGTAAAGATGTATAGATCCATATTTATTTGGAACAGTAACACAATGCCACAGTTAAAAAGGTGTCCATTCGCCAATAGAAAATCACTTTTTCCTCATGGAACATTTTACTATATAGAGGTTGTGCTTGACTTTTTTCTTTTTTTATCTGTCATTTTGACTGATGGCGCCTGAAATGTTACGTCAATCTACGGTTACCTGTCAGTTTTCGAAAATGATAATAATGACAAATTCAGTCGAATTTAATTTTCTTTCGGTTTAATTAACCGAATGCAACAAGCTGAACAGAGAATCCACAATGTGCCGTTATCCATGAAGCTGATGAATATATGCAACCTTTCCTCTGCAGAGACAAAAACTACTGACTGTGGCCACAACAGCTACATAACACATGGAAATTAACCGACTGCATCTAAATTCAGGGTTAGGTTTAGGAACAGACTAGCAGTCGTTAGGATTAGGGGAAATGTCTGGGTTAGGTGTAAATTTAGTTACTAAAATGAATGGAAGGCAATGCAGCAAGTCCTAATGTGAGCAACTGTGTTTGTAGAAAAAAAAAACATTCTTCTTAAAGAGTATGACGTATATATAGATATAAAGTAAATAGTATTTCGTCCTTCTCCTTCTGCAGATATTCGTGACCCTGGAGGTTCTCTGCAGTCTTATTTCAGTTTTTCCCTGCTGATGAAACAATGGTCAGCACTGCAGGATGGCCATTCCGCTCCTGTTGTGCTTCTTAAAGTTTGCAGAATGTGGTTTAGCATGTCTTTGTTACAATGCATGGATGCATCCATGCTCAGCGACGGCAGGTTTTTCCAGCCTTTTTCCATTATATACGACTGTTATTATTAAAGACAATCTGCCAATCAAGTCCAGCTCTTCTTTAAAGAAATAACTTTCTTGGACATCTGTAGACAAATAGTGCAGGACACCTGTTTACAAGAACTCCTTCAGAGTTTGGTCTGCTCAGAGTCTGATTGCAATCACATCCTAATCAGCCGGTTTGAAAAAACTACCACCATGATTTCATCATTATTATCTCTTTAAACGATCAAAAGCCTCTTAGTTGATGCCAAAATGTTGTTTTTAGAGATGCAGCAAGCCCTTGTTTCTGGACATATTGCCAAAGTAATCCAATATCACACATTTGTCTTGTCTGAAAAAAGAAAAGTCTCAGTAAATGTGAGACTTGTGATGCTGTTTTTGTTGTTACTTGGATTTTTACATTTTTTGTTTGCAATTCAAAACGTCAGCACATATGTCATGGCCTTTCCACCTATTCATTTTTAATGACCATGAGCCGTGGGATTTATGCAACGTTTAAACAGAAGATTATTAATGGTGAATGCAGGGGCGGATTTAGATGGGCTACAGTCAGTTTTGAACCTAAACTGTATCTATATAAAAAAAAAAAAAATTCCCTTCTCACCCTCTGCGGGTGGTCTCTTTCATCCTCTGAGCTCGGGTCCTCTACCAGAGGCCTGGGAGC
>CAEGAE010078621.1:0-21136 GCA_903067095.1 Girardinus metallicus | reverse complement strand
ACAAAAACAACTCCGCCGAGACTGAGCCATTTTCCTAGCCTTTTAATGCTAACGCTATAGCCACCGGAAATTGTCAAACCCCACATCCGCTTTAAAACGCGGAAGCGTGAAAAGGGTCTATTTGGGTGAGAAATAACAGTATTTTTTTCTATGTAGTTCTTTTCTCCTTTTTCCCCTCTCGTGTGTAAACCAGTGAATCATCACCCTCTTAAAGGCTGGAGTCAAAACTAGATCTCTAAATGGAAAGCTGAGGTTCAGCTCAGCTAAAAATAAAAATTAGGTGTGTTTGCTTATCTGTAAGCTCCAAGAAGTTCCATTCACTGGGGCAGAGCTATGCCAAGACTTTTAATTGGTTGTCCCAACACTTGATCAAGAAAAAAAAAAATTAATATGACGTCAAGAGCAAGAAGCTGATAGGAGTTGAGAAATGTACCAGATCATTTTCAGCTGGATTTCATAATTTTTTTTTCCCAGTTCATTAGTTTTCTACCAACACCAGATCAGTGACCATCCAGGAGCATGTCTAAGGCTGGGGCACACATTTCATGTCTGAAGACCCTTGGTGTGAAATCCTCAGCTGGTTAGAGCAGAGGAGGCGGCTCTACCACTTACTGGATCAGCCTTTTCCTGTCCTGACCCGCAGGCCTGCCTGCTACTGATGTGACCATGATCAAATCTAAAAATGTACCTCACCATGTTAACAGGTTCTGTGATTGTTCTACAAATGAACTGCTCTGAAGCAGGAAGACGAGTAAAGCCCAAAGGACGGGGAGTATACGCCTCCGTCACCACTAGAGACGCATCCATCCGATATTAATATCTGCATCGGTCCTGATATTGACAACAATTCCAGACAGGGTATCGCTGACGATGTGCCTGATCAATAAGGGCGGATCTATTCTATACTTTGCGCTTTAAGTGACATCATGTTTTATTTATTTTACATATTTAGTAATGTAAACAATTGCACTTTCTGAACCATTTGAAAGAAGGTTTGTTGCAGTTTATTTTTTACATGTTTGATCAAGTTAGTCAACCTGTTGTTTTTATCAGTTTCGGTTTCTCTATTTTTTGTTTTACATCGGCTGTTATATTATTTTATTATGTTAAAGTTGTGATGTTTTTACATGTTTCACCAAGCTTGTGAAGCTATTGGTGTATGTAAGTATGCTACACTGGTGCAGAGTGATCAAATACATCTGTGATTCAGTACATTTATGTCTGTGTTTGAAAAAAAAAAAAGAAGTTTTAAGTAAATTCAGCTGTTTTCCAGCATTGGAATCGGCCAACACTAAACCTCAGGTATCGGTAGTGAAAATAGTGGATCGCTGCTTCCCCGATCACCACTAGCAATGATTTCTTTCGTGCATGAGCACGGTGAAGAATACTGTGAGGAAGACCTGAAAATCTAAATATCTGAAGGAGAGAACTCCACCTGGTAGGTGTCCCACAGACGAATGGTACAACGAAGTGGCAGCTCCCTCATCAGCAGGTTGTTCATCCACCGAAACGCAAACTGCAGGTACTCCACCTCATATTTCTTGAAATGATTGTGAATATCCACTGAAGACAAGACAAAAAACTAATTTTAAAAATGATTTCTCATGATTTCTGTTGGACTGAACAATTCGTTCATCTGCTCACCATCTATGCGGCTGACCAGCTCCTCCAGCGCCTTCACCTTGTTCTGGATTCCAGGCTGGGCGAAGGTGTAGTTGTCCTGGAAGGTGGGCCGTGTTATTTGACAGGAACAGACAGATGACCTGCAGCCTGAGAGCCGAGCGTCCTCACCTGTATGCCATCCAGCAGCTTGCTCATGCACCAGAAACTGTCTGCCTCGATGTTCCTTTGGGTCTCCAGAGGCAGAGCCGCCACGTCAAAGTTCTCCACATCTTCCGCTAGGATGAGAAGGAAAAAAATTTAAAGTTTCTTGTACAGTAGCCATATTGTAAAGGAATCAGCTCATTTTCATTTAACAGTGCTAATTGGTCCGCCAAAACCTGGTGAAACGCCGGAAAATTCGACGTCATGCTGAAAGCACTTAGCGACAACTCGTAGGCGGAAGTGGCAACACTGCCCACCACAAATAAAGTCCCGGCCGGAACGCGGCGCGCTAAATAATAGAACATAATTTAACGAGGCTTCGAGGCAGATCAATTTTCCTCGAGGAATTTTAATAATCGAGGTACTTGAATCATTTGAGGAATTGTTACAGCCCTAGCAGTTTATTTAAACTGGACTGGATGAAATATACTTTATTCTTTTCAAATTTCCATTTCATGCTTTCATGTTCCAATTTCTCCATTTTAATTGTTCTGATTTCCTTTTTTTTTTTTTTCCATTTTAACCGCATTTAAATCAACGCAATTATTGCGTGAATTATGAAACAATCCACAGTTTCACAAATATAACAGACTGTTGAACATTTTTTTACAAGTTGTTAAATAATTGTTTCCCCTCATTTCTTTGAAGAACTCAAACATTGAATGTCATTTGTAGCATAAAAAGGAAAACCTCCCTTTTCAAAATGCTTTGGAGTTGGACTGGATACCAAAATACTTATCACATAAAAAAAACAACCTTTTGCTCACTTCCATAATGATCAGAATGTTTGTTCATTTTTATTTTCTCCACCTCCAGTGAAGTAATGACCGTCAGTGTTTTGGCTTTCAGCCTTCGTGTTCCTGCGACTGCATGGATGCAGGTCATTCATGCAACACTTTTAGCTGATAACGTGAAGAGTTAGGAAGTGCGCTTTTATCAGTTTGAGCTTTCAGGCAGAGCATGCTGGTTTTGGGAACGTTTAAGCATTTTGGATATGTCAGGGTTAAATCTCTCTCGAGAGCCAAAATGCAATTTGCCTTGAAAAAGAGATACATTTTATTAAAACATGTAATAAATGAAACATATTTTGAAAAGTAAGACATACATTAACTAAAGAGAAGGCAGGAGACTGAAAAGGACTTTTATTTATATAGATGTACTAAATGAAACTTATTTTGGAAAACTAAGTAAATAAAGTCAAAGCCATTTCTGTTTTCAGATTTCAGATCAAAATGGATCAAATTTATACAAAAGAAAAAAAAAAAAAAGCTTTTGCAGAATGAGGCCAGCAATGCACAAGGACAAACTTCAACATCCTGGATACAAGAGAAACTAGAATCACCTAAGGTCCATACAAGCACATCAAAGTTTTGCAAAAACAGATAATCGGACATCAGGAATGTAATTCATCACTCAGATCAGTGCATCTCTGTACTTAAAAAAAAAAAAAAAACTTATTATACTCAAGAGCGTAAATTAACTTACTGACAAACTCGGACAAGAAGACAACAAAAAAGGGTGTGACCAGGTCGTTGATCCCTTGGACGTAACCGCTGGCTGGATGACGGATGGCCCAGATAAACAGAATCCGCTCAAATACCTGAAGACAAAATGACAAAACTCTGGTTTAAAGGAACAACATGCTGTGCGGTACAGAACGCTCTGACCCGTTTTCTCTTTGTTGTTGCAATTCTGAAGCCGTTTCTCAAACATTCAACCTGTGTCTAAATTTAACTGCTAATACAGTCAAATTTAGACTCGTTATCTACAAATTTTTGTACAAATCTTTACAATTTTCAATTGTAGCATCATAAAATGAGATTTGAGGAACTCGGTCAAGCTTTGTCTCAAAGTGAACTTCCTCTTTTTCTCCTCAATGACTCAGCAACACAATATTTCACCAACTTCCCCATTATACATTTTTTAGCAGTATTAGGTCTCATTATCCGGCAATTTGAAGTGTTGTTGATTTTCAATCTGTGAAGCTGATACTTCCAATCTGACGAGTACAATTCTGAAATTGCTCTTTGCTTCAAAGTGTTACAATTCCTGATGCTTTATTCATAAGTGTTTTTCCCCACAAACCAATGAAGGAGAAAAATTGAGAAAGTTAAGCTTCATGCGTGATCTAATTATTAATCTACAAACTCAAAATCTGAATTACAAACCAGCCACCTGCAGCAGGGTAAGAACAGAGAATTATCAAGACAGCAGACTAAGAGAAGTACTGAACACAGCAGAATTTACTTTATATTTACAATCAAGAAAACAAGACGGCATCAAACAACACAAAAATGAGCAATGTTAAAAGTCTTCATCAAATATGTATTATGTGTTGAAAAAACCGTTCAGTTTACACAGAAAGCTTTCAAGGCTCTAGTTATCAGACTCTAATTTCATGAACATTTACTGTAAATCTGCAGTTATTAAAGTTGGACCGAGTTTGAAATGAGTTAGAGTTAAAATGAGTTAAATGAGTTAAAAATGAAACCACCAACTTATTATAGAACATCTAAGTAAATTGTGTAGATGTAATTTTGTTAAACTGAAATTAAACTATCTTTTTGAGGTAGCCGAGCCAGGAGAGTTTTCCTCCTCCAGAAAGGCCTGCAGTACCACTGATCTACAGCTGGACCTTAAACTCTCTGGCCACTGGATTTCTACTGGACCTCACCTCTTGGACTGCAGGCTGCTGGAACAAAGGGATGAGCGGGTTGGTTCTTGGAATGTCAATGTGGATCTGCCAGGAACAAATAATGAAACTTAGGCGACAATAGATAAGCGCAGTGTGTCCAATTCATTTAAGTGAAAACATAATGCTTCCGCTCTACACAGATGAGATCTTTACCTGTCTGTATGTGTCTTTATAGTGCTCATCTGTTCTGGAGTGATAGTATTGCTCTATGAACCCAAAATACTCCTCTCTCTTTCTCTTCAGGACCAGCTCCCTGCGCTCCTTGTTGGCCGGCAGGTAACCCTGAGAGGAGCAAGAACAGAAAAGAAACTTTTCTTTCTGGGGAACAGAACAAGCTGGCCGAGGGAGATAAGAGCAGAGGGGAGATAAGGCTGCCGCTGAAACGCACAGCTGCCGACACCAAATGAACAGTACTGGATAAACAAACTAAAGAAAAAAATCGTCTTTTAGTACTGAGTTATGAGTTATGTGTTGTTGCAAAACTGAAGGTCGTAAGCCTTACAGAGAGAAGCCTCCACGTGATTGGCCGGACTTCTCTTGGTATTCCCGACCAGCTGTGTTTCCGCAGTTCTTCTGTGATGGCAGAAAGCAAAACAGGCCAATCAGATCAACGCTCGGTTTCACATTAAGTCCAGAGAGCGGCTGCTTCAGCTGGCTGCAAGTCAGAGGGAGCTATACTGAATTCCTTTTCTTGAACAAGTTTCATTAAGGACTTATTAAAGTTTTCCTCACAGTCGCTGGATGATATGTGGAACTTTTAGCTTCCCGTTTGATTCAACTTTAGGGTCTATCTGGAGAAGAGATTACAAAGTTTTGCAATAATTGTCAGACTTCAAGCTGTATTTTGTATGAAGCTCCTGACCTGCAGTCACTAAAGGTTCCACTCAGAGTGGGAACAGCAGCATTCTGGGAGCTTCTAAGAGGCCATTTAACAATGACAAACAAATAAATCCAATGACTGATCCACTTGATGGATGATATCTTACAGAGTGCAAAGTTATGATAAACATAATTATATTTTAATTGAGTGTTTACCTGTTTTAAAAAAGCTAAAACAATTTATAAACCACATTAAGAACAGTAGGGGTGCACTGATTGCAGTTTTCTGGCTGATTGCCAATTACAGATCTTTAAAAAAAACCTAACCTATCAATTCCAATTTTGGCTAGTATTGATTTTTTTTTTGTCTGAAATTTTACTAAATATAGTAACCAAGTTGCTGAGTTGGTAATAGTGGGGTGATTATTGTTAACCTAAAACATTCAGACTTGACATGGTGGGTGGGTCGGTCAGTCAGACCACTCCTCACGGCAGGGCAAAAGAGGACAGTGGTTGATTTTTAGACATTTGTGAAGGTAGATAAGATCAGTAAGTATCGGCTGATCCCCCAAAATTAAGGAACTTGGCGCCAATTTATCAGTGCACTCCTGATAAAAACAACAGAATAAAATTTATATTTCCAACGAATCAAAACCTCAAGATTATACAGTAATGTTTTTGAGGTTTATCTAACTGCATTTTCTTATTTGGGTGGAACAAAAACACCTTGCGTGACTTCTGGACAGGATTTACAGGACAGATGGGGGCATCGCTGAGCATGTGGAGCCGAGTAAGGAAGCTCTTCAACAGTACCTAGGTCAGTGTTGGGACTGGCCAGCAGCTGCTTGAATTTATCCAGCCGGCTTTTCTCCCGCACCGTCATGGGTGGAGCCCCTGACGCATTCTGATCCGAGATACGAGCCACCAGAGGGATGATGGGGCGCACTGGGAGAGACTGCTGCTTCTGCAGCGAGGAGCGGACTGAGGAAACAGACAACAAACGAACAAAAAAGAAAACTGGTAAAATTCTCTTCAGATAAAAAAACACCGTAACTGAACAACCACTGTGTTTTGGTTTTATGACTTAAAATAAGATCAAAGGATTAATTCGCAAGAGCCTGAATATTCAGCATCCAGGTGACGTCTGAGCAGAAGTCCAGGTGTTCAGTGAACAGCACATAACTATTCATGTGGCAGATGCTCCTCAATATGAAGCTGTTTGCAGCCTGTGCATTATTCAAGATATTCACCCAGCAACCCACAATGTGCCTGCAGATCACAACACTAACACACTACTGAGCAAAAAGTTTCAATCAACATACTCTATAGATGTAGATTCCAAAGCAGAGGGGAAAAAAGTACATATTTCCATAGAAACATTTACACAGTACGACATGCAGTACCTTGGAAAAGTATTTCCAGCTCTTAAACTCTCTCACCTTTATATTCGTACTCAAGAAAAACACAAACTTTCATCTATTTTAAAGCAACATCTGTGTTAACGTGTTCAGAATCAAATTTTGAAATGGCTCCATTGAGTTTGGTGATATGTTGTCATCTGGGAATGTGTTAGATTTGTTTCCTATCTACAATCAACAAACACTCAGGTTCTGCAGTCGAAACCTGTATATGTGGGAGATCAGTCAGTAATTCAGAGCCTGAGATCAAGGCTAGAACATCACGAACAACAGAGATCGCTCTACAAGGTCATACGCAGCCATGTGTCTCAGCAGGGGTTGGCACTACTACTTAAAAAATTTGTTTTGCTAACATTAAACGGCACACCAACATGGTATTTAGCAGAAGCTAACTTGTGACATTATTTTGACATGACTTTATTTTATATTTATTTCTTGTTTGAAATAAAGTTATTAGGGGAAAAGAAGAGAGAGAACAAGAGGAAAGGAAACTGAACTGCTGCACCCGCTTGAAAATAAGAGCATGAATGTAAATGTCTAAGTCCTTGAAGAATTAACAATAGAAAGCCAAAATTTCAACAAAGATGTCGAACTTTATTCAACTGAAAGTTTGTTTATTGTAATTAAATGATTGATTCCTTCATACTTTTTGAAAGACGCTTTAATAGATAGCTTTGTTATTTATTGTGATCCATGTATACACATTTGTCTCGGTTAAGCGTTTATATTTAGACTCCAAGTTACTAAAAATTTGATTTGTTACCCAGTTTTGTAAATCAATTTGGACTTTCTTTTTTTTTGCCAGAGAACATTTCGAATGATTAACAGAATACCAGCAGTAAAACAAAACTCCTCAAACACCTCCAGTATTTAGTCTGTGGACTGGGACGTGTCCCGTCAGGCGTGTGTTTAAGTCCCGATAATCTCTACAGACCTACCTGCAGCGTTAAGTCCCTTCTAACAAAGTCCATAATTAGATTCAGCGTGAATCACAAGCGAGGCATCTCAGGAACTCTTTAAGCAGAATGAATTACTGCACAATATTTACAACACACCTGAGGTTGTGTTGAGATCTGCGTCACTACTAGATTTCACAAATTTGCCGTTGACGCGCTCACACTCTGAGCCGTCATCCCTCTGGGAGTTGTGACCCTCGTCCCTGGGTGGCGTCAGTATGTGAGGCAATACGTGCTCGGTTTCACCCGTCTGATGCCGTAGTTGCTAAGTGGACGCAGAAATAAACAAAACACACTTGGATGAGAATCTCTCACCGTTCCAGACCAGCCTGCAGTTTTTCTGTGAGAAACAGGAGGTTTTGTAGATACCTGGTTGTGTACAGATGTCAAGTCCTGGCCTGAAGGCGTAAAGGAAGCCGAGAAGGGTGCCCCGCAGAAGTTCTCATCCTCCTCATCGTCAATGTCCCAAGCATCATTTGTGCTGCAAGCAAACTCGTGAAAGCTGCAAGCTTTTTTAGACTTAAGGTTGTTGAATTTGGGCTTTGTGTCTTTTGGGTACCTGCAGGTTGGAGTAATGAACAAACAGGAAATGAAAAAAAGATATAAGACCTGGTAGATCTCATTGATGGATGAATTTTAATTTCCACTAAATTTTGGGATAATGTCTGATGAACCAAGTCATCAGCTGGTGAGGGGGAAATCAGACCCTCTTTTCAGCTTACCAGCCCTATATAGTTATCGACTGACTGGAATCTAAATAATAAAATAAAAAACCTGTCTGGGCAAAGACACTACAAGTACATACCAGGGCCAGACTAAAAGATGTTTTTTTTCTAAATTATGAAATTAAAATGATTATATTTATGACACAAAAGTCCTAATATCAGTAAAATAAATGCACATTACCATACGAAAGTCATAAAAGTACAAGACAAACAGTTGTTTTAACAAGAGCAAAGCTTTTATAGTCATCAAGCTGTAATGTGACCATATCGTCAAGTCTGTGGTTCATTCAGAATAGACTCAGTCATTGGTCAATCGTTTCAAATTCCTGCTGATAATAATCTGATGCTGATGTGTTAAAAGATTAAGTGTGACCTATTTGTAAAACCGATACCAAAGTACAACTTCATAAGATGCTCTTCATTTTAGTCTTTTATCTTTCATGAAGGAGTCATCATAAAATTACTAATTCATTCTTCTAGTATTATGACTTTCTGATAACATGAATTTATTCTCATTAATACAATTTTATTGTTGTATGACTTTTCATATTATGATGGCCTTATTCTGGCAATGTTATGACTTCATTCTCCAATTATTACTACTTTTTCACATGCTATTACGACCAATCCCCGTAATATTATGACTTCATTTTCATAATTCGTTAAAGTTTCCCCTTTTTTTTCTAGCCTGGCCGTAACACCCCATTGGAGGGAAACACAATTCTTGCCAGGCCATATTCTCAATGCTCTTCTGTAGTAAGGTTGCTATTGAGGGAATCAGATTGAAAGTTAGCTACTGTCAGCATAAGACAGGTGTTTAAAAATGAACTAAAAGAGTATAAATACACTTGACTTATCAGTTTATAAGAACACATAAGTAAAACTAATTACCGTCAAAGTTTACAATCCATTAAAACTCCCGTCCTGTTATTGCTTTAAGAGACATCCTTCTCATATTCCATCAGAAACATCTGTATGGTTGGATGAAAGTCATTTTTGATTCAAAATCTGGCTGGGGTATGAATAGTTCTGAGCTAAACTGTACAAAGTTGAACATTGGACACTTCAAATTTGAATAATTAATTCAAATTTGCCACAACAACTCATGGCAGAATGCCTAAAAAGAAATATTCTGCACGCCGCTTAATCATTGTTATTAAAGAGAAGTTGGAATTGGATGTAATCTTTATTTTTCTGTTGGAGTTTTGAAATAAACAAACAAAAAAAAACTGATCTGAATTAAGAAAGAAATCTAATTGATGCATCTCAAAATAATGCAATAACGTAAAAGAAACATAAAATACTGGTTCCAAAAGCAGAACAAAAGCAAAAAGTAATTGCGTCACAGTTCCACAGCATGCAGTACACAAATGTACTCAAAACATGGAACGACTGCAAAGACCGGTAAAAAGGACAAATTAAATGCGTCCACTTGGCATGCAGCAGCCCAGGCGTACACTGAGCACTTACGTGCGTCGCAAACGGGGATCGAGAGGTGGATGCTGTGCTCCATAAACTGGTTGCACACTGTGGATGATAATGTAAAAATGCAGTCACCTCGACGAGGAAAAAACACTTTAGCTAACCTGGAGGTAAATGTTCACGTCCATCTTTTAATAATAACTCAGGGGAATGCTGGCGATGGTACAAACTGTCCTTCATGGCTTTTCTTCCCCCCAAAAGCTCATTTATTATCTCAATTGTTCTAAATATGACCGAGTACAGACGCAACACTACAGCATTAAATTTGCTTTTCCCACTCATACGTGAGAATTAAATCAGGAAGCGAACAAAGTTAGGAAGAAGAGGTTTCCACAGTTGGGTTTTGGACCCCATCTGCTGAGAGGTGTAATATCTAAGTCGGGGGTCTTCTACGAAAACCATCTTCAATGACAAAAATGACAATTTGTTTTCTATAAATGTTGAAAAAGATAAAATAGCACAACAGTATAAATAAAAGCATTCTACTGACCAGCATACTGGCTGTTGACCCCGACTGTTTTCTCATTGTAGCAGTTAGTTGCACAGCAACCAGGAGTCAACTAATAATGAATAAATCTTTGCACAGCAACCAGGAGTCAACTAATAATGAATAAATCTTTGCACAGCAACCAGGAGTCAACTAATAATGAATAAATCTTTGCACAGCAACCAGGAGTCAACTAATAATGAATAAATCTTTGCACAGTAACCAGCAGTCAGGGTCACTGAACTCTCATGTTTTCATTTTGTGACTCAGAAGCTGAAAACTTTAGGAAGCTCTGGCCTACATGCTTCTGTCTTATTTCATTTCTTACATATATGTGATGATATTTTGTTGATGCTTGGGCTATTCCTCTGAAGGTATTTTTTATTTTGAGTGACAGAAAAAAAGTCAAAAAGCGTTGTGTAAAGTAGTGCTTGTTTAGTTTCAGTATTTTCGTTGACCACTCTTTCCTTTTAGTCAGACTGCAGTTCTGCAGTAAACAGAAGTAGCCGACAGCTTGCAGGGCGGCCATGTTGTTCCCCTCCCTGTGGTGGGCAGTATGTTCAGCGGACAGCACAAACTTAAAGCTCAGCTTTCTATTTCCCTTCCAACTCTCTGGCAACTGGGAGCAAACAAGGAAAAGTCACAATTCTCACTTCTTCCTTTGTTTCTTCAAAGAAATCCAAAGAAATGTCGCCCCCTGGACAACCCCGTAGTGCCTTGTAAAACTCTCCACAACTCTTAAACCAAGAGTGTCCAAAGTCTGGCTTGGGGGCTATTTGCTGCCCGTGTAGTGATTGTGGGCGACTGTTGATTGCAACACAAAACTGGCACAAACTTGGTTTTCCAGCTCAAGGTTGGAAGTTTAAAAAAAGAATTTTAATCAAATTGCAGAAAAATGATGCACACGTATTAAAGTCTGTAAACCATGTTTTTCACTTTTATGTCAAATTAATATAAAAATGGGTCCGACTCCAGACTAAACCTGGCTAAATAAAATTATTAAATGAAAATCACAGGAAGTCTTGTTGCAGTTTGCCACAAGCCCTGTAGAGGACATAAAAACACAATTATCCCTTCTGTTGTTAGAAAACAACAAGTCACGCTGCCGCCATGAAAGACTGATCTGACTGGCGGCGTTTTATTGGAGTAGTTTACAGTAAGCCTTGTGGCTGGGAACTGGAGCTGCTGGTTATCTGGCAGTGCCAGAGTCTGTTGTTTACGACCGTCACGCTGGCTTTATCAGCAGCAGCAGCAGCAAGGACAGGGAGCGAGCGCAAGCCCCCAGTCTTCCTGTTCAAACATCTGTTGGTGTCCAACCTCCGCGGTTAGATCCGTCTGTGGGACAGAGAGAGAGACACACGCCCTCTCCTTGGGAATCCTCTCGTCTCGGGTTTCCCAAACAGACTCAGCTCCTGTTTTTTTCCTGCCTTGCCCTGACAGTTGAAACCAACACATCAGCCTGTCAGTCAGTCATACAAACGTACAGCTCAATGTAGGTGAAACACACAGCTCAGCTCTCTTTAACGAGGTCCAATGAGTTCTGATTGCTGCGTGTGCCAGAGGAACTGCAGGTTGTACCTCAGTGGGTAGTTGTGATGTTTGCTGGTCCCAGCTACTAGACTTATATTTGAGATGACAAATGAAAAACATAGGCAGCAACGAATCGGACGCACGTCCATTTGTATTTTGAACGATTCCTTGAATTTTTATTTTTTTTTATTTAAGAAAAAGCCAGGTAACTTAAGTATCAGAATTTTACGCACATACATGTTTTTGTTTAAATAAGGGGCGAACTGATCGGCCAGCCGGTTTATCGGCGTTGATTTCCCTAATGTTGGGAGATCAGCCGATGCTTTCATGCGAAGCCAATCTTTTCCTCCAATCTTATCTACCTGATAAAAAAACAAACAAAAAACAAAATCAATCACTGTCCTCTTTTGTTCTGCTGTGAGAGCAGTCTCACTGACAGACCTGCCCACCGGGTCATGTCTGCACGTCTGCAGTTAATAATAGTCACTCCACTGTTACCATCTCAGCAATATTTCAGACAAAAAAAAGAATTGATTTCAGCCAAAATTGGAATTGGCAAGTCAGTCTTTGTAAAGATCAGTAATTGGCCAGAAAACTGAAATTGGCGCACCCCTGGTTAAAATATAAATCGATTCTATTCGTTTATACAGTCTTTTCCTTTTGTCACATAATTTAAGTACAATAGAAAAATTGGTTTTCAAATTAAAAACTGTTTCTGAATTGAATCGCTAGACTGTGAAAGATTCACGTCTAATATTTGCCCAAGTATCTATAACAGAAATCGCTCAATTATCTTTGCTACTGTAAAATCCCTCCAGTTGTTCTTGATTTCTGCAATGGTGGAAATTCACGCAAAATCAGCAAATCCACGCATATTTTCATGCCACTGCATCATTGTGAGTAATTGTGAGAATTCATTAGCAAAAAAAGTCAAACATGGGATTTAAGTGATCTTAACTCCCACCTGCGGGTGACAATATTTCTTACTTCTTACCACACTTCTGCCTCAAGCCATAGTCCGTTATCTAACGAAAAATCACATTTACCCTCATATGCAAGCGTGGGAAGAAATGGTTTTGCGTAACTCACGATAATATACTTTTGGAAGAGTTTAACTGAGCAAAAACATATGCAGAAATATTTGTTTTTGCCATATAGCTGAGGTCAAATTGGGGTCAAACTGGCAGATTCAGATTTAAATTCATTTTTATTTTATTTTTTTATCAACATGTTTCTTCTCACTAATAGTGAAAAGAATTTAGAGTCTGGCAAACAATTTGGGGTGGCTGACAGCAGACAGTGTAGGAGCCCTCTTTCAGCCAGCTGACAAGCAGTGAATAGCAACATTTATGGAGGGATACAAAATCACAACAGTATAAAGGAAATTTGTTGTAATTTTTAAACTGTAACTTTTTAAAACTTGGTATTGACGCTGGCAACCAGTGACTAAATGTTTTAAATGCCCATC
Source organism: Girardinus metallicus (assembly GCA_903067095.1). Classification (NCBI taxonomy): domain Eukaryota; kingdom Metazoa; phylum Chordata; class Actinopteri; order Cyprinodontiformes; family Poeciliidae; genus Girardinus; species Girardinus metallicus. The sequence goes on along the minus strand of CAEGAE010078621.1, from coordinate 7,732 downwards.
CGCCTGCTGTATTTGTTTCTGCAGTAGGTTGGGTGGACAAGAAATCACTTATACGCAAAGCTATAAGTCATATTGATAACTGGAAGAAAAAAAAGAAAGAGCTTAAAGTGTTATTTCACTTCATGACCCTAAATGGAGGCTCGCTGAACTCCAGTTTAAAGCGGTGTTTATAAATGAGGGTGAATGGAGACCATTGTGTTGCAGCAGCTGTCAGCACAGACCCAGGAAGCATACGGCGGGCGGATGGTGACAGATGACACCCCCACTTTATCACAAACCGCAGAGAATAAAGTGATGGAGCTCAGTCGTTTTTGTAGCCGACAACACAATCAAATGAAATCTCTCTGACGTGCTACAGCAGATTGACTAAAAACGACAATCATTTGCGCAATAAACTATAATTACTTAAGGCAGTTACGTCAACCGTTTAATGTCAACCAAAGATTCTGTTTCTACACATATTGAGCTTCTCTCATTGTGCGCCAAACACGACTTTTCTATAGATTTTCCTGACCTCAAAAATCCGGCCGAAAAGTTAGGACAGGGAGGCAGCTATGTTTCGATGAGAATGAGACAACCAACCTTCCGGGAACCTTAGTGTTTCTCCTCCAGAAATTGATCCTGTTGTCGGTGGCCATACTCGGATAGCACAACCCCCTTCAGCCCAACACCGAGCCCGGCTCCGCGTACCATGAAAGCGCAATAGGGCAAAGGGGAAGGGACGGCTTCCGTGTTTCACAGCGCAGCCCCGCTCAGCTCTCTGTGGACGGCCTCGGGGAGAGTTCAAATGATCCAGAGATAAGGCTGTATCTGTCGCTCTGCTGCGAGGATGAGCAAAGACGCTCACTGGAAGCCGCCATCTTGGGGAGCAACGGTCGAAGCGCGTGATTGGCTCGAGGGTCGAACAGGTGCGGTGAAGGTGGCCAATAGCAGCAGATGTTGTGCTGGGAAAAGGAGGAAGAGGAGAAATAAATTAGTAATAAACATGACCAACAGACAGAGCTGGGAAGAGTAGCCAAAATGTGCACTCAAGGAAGAAGAGTAGCAGTACTCCATCATGTTTTTACTCAAGTAAAGGTAGAAAGTAGTAAAGTATTTAGAGTAATAAAGTATCTGATTGAATATTTCAAAATATAATACAGACAGACAAACATATAAAGTTGTGATTATTCTTGTATTTTAAAACCAAAATTATGCCCCAACTTTAAATAATGTAAAATGCAAATATGTTTTTCAAGTTTTATGAACATTAATTTATGCAGGTGGGCCTACCACCTGCAGAGAAGACTGTTGGGATCCTGAGTGGTGCGCTAATTCCTGATGGCCTAACCTAGCTTTTGTGACACGGAATGTCTCACCTCAGTGGAATGCTGCTGGTTTCAAAGTCACCTCCTGGTTTCTGCCGAACAGTGCACTGCGCATACGTTGGAAAGTAAACATATACATACAATGTGTCTATAATTTCTTAATGTTCTAAATACCAAAACTCGGCTGATTTGATATTGGAGAACAGTTTCCATAAATTTCAAATATAGTGAATCTCCTAATATTTTGCCTATACATCCGATCCTGCTATCATTTCAGGGACAAACATGTGAAATGGGAAAACAAAAAAACAAACAATTGTTGGAGCTCATCAAGACAGCTCAAAGCCTCTAGACTACCTGGTCAGGTGGGTCTGGCACATATAGGATGAATATTGCCCCTCCTGCCCCATATCCCAGCCACCTCACTGTATGTGGATCTATTGTCCATAGAAATATCCATGTCTTAATTAGGCAGCAAAACAAAGGATCAACAGTAATTTGTGATTGTTTTTATTACAAGACCCCTGTAAAGACAAAGTGGGTGCTTAACTGTAGAGATGTTTTTAGTCTGTAGTGTGTTATGATAAAACATCTGATTGTTCATGTGGCTTTCAGCTGTGTTGATGCCTGTATGTTCATAGATTTGTTGAGGTAAATAAGTATGTGACCCAGATCCACCCCTTTATTTATTATTTAACCAGCACCATCTGGCTATCGAAGCCTATTTTACAGCACAGTCTTGAGGAATCCCTCTTTTCTTTGTATTTTGCCTCAAAGAAATCAGAGTTCAGTTTTTTAAACTGAATGGTAGTTCTTGGTTTTCCAAAGATTGCTATCAGTTTGTTACAAAGGTATAAATACTATGTGGGCTCTATCTACCAGGCATGATCAAAATTATAAAAAACATCTTCAAATGAATTTGTATGTATATATCAGTTGAATGACGCAGAAGGTTGTGGCCCTGCACACATCTGATTCAACCTTAGGAACAATTTCTAGTTGTTTGAAAGTGCCGCTTTCATCTGTCCGAACAATTATATGCAAGTATAGAAATGATGGGAATGTCCAACCATCATACCGGTCAGGAAGGAGATTGGTTCTGTATCTAAGAGATAAATATGTTTTGGTATGAAATGTGCAGATTCACCCTAGAAGAAAGGCCAAAAGACATTGGCTGAAGCTGGTAAGATCGAGTTATTATCCACAGTGAAACATGTTCTGTATCGACATCGAACTTGACTCCACAGTTCCACAGTTCTGTCAGGAAAAATGGGCCAGAATTTCAGCAACACTCAGAGAAGCTCGTGGAAGTTTGTCCCTAATCCTACAGATAAAAAGTAATGCTACAAAATACTTAGTAGAGAATCTTTTTGCTTTATTGTGACATTTAGCAAATAGAAATAATTTTAGTAATTTTAAATGACCTAAAACAAGAGAAGCTTGGTCAAACTTAACTTCAGACTGTGAGAAAACAGGTGGATGTATGTTTTTATTCGGTGTATGTAAACTTCTGGTTTTATCTGTGAATGAGTTTCCACAGCCAATCAGCTGTACTTGAGTACCTTACATCACCAAGACAATGCAAAGAGTTAAGTTCAATGGGATAAAGCACCATACATTTTGTGAAGTTTGTTCCTCAGTTCCAGAGAAAGAAACTTTTTATGCTTCAACATAATGCTCAAGTGTTCCTGTTTTTGCATCATAAGTGTTTTCTCACTTCCCACTAACTAGTAGCGTTTGTACTTGGGGGTACACCAATAAATTGGCTCCGATTTCTTTAATTTTCAATGATCAGCTGATACTTACAGGTTGAGCCTCTTTACCTCCACAAAGGTCTAAAAGTAAGCCACTGTCCCCTTTTGCCCATCAGGTCAGGTGTGATGTGTGCAGTTAACAGTAGTCACCCTCTTGCCAACTTAGAAACTTTGACTTTTCAGACAAAAGTCAGAATTTTTGCTTGAGCCAAAATCAAAATTAGCAGGTCAGGCCAACCAGAAAACTGCAATCGGCGCACCCTAATTTTTATTCTTTAAAAGGGTGAACTTGTAGGCTTTAGAGCTTGAAAGAATTCTTGCACAGCAAGATTTTGTCTCTAATAAAATAAAACTAAGGTCAACGAGCAAGCTGAGGTTGTAGTCATAGGTGTATGATCAACACTGTATGATGCTATATCAAGACATATGTCCCTAACCCGTCATCTGATTCTTCTCAACTCAAAACTCATCATCAAAGAACATACTGCTAGATAATCATTTCACAGACTGAAAAAAGTGGGACTTTTCCACTTTAGTGCATTCAATGAGAAGGAAAAAGAAAGATTATTAAGAATTGAACTTGCCTGTGGTAATTCAGAGCTGATGGATCGTAAACGAGAACGTTTTCACACCACTATGAGTTTGCGAATCAAAATACTTTCCCTGCTTGGTGACCATTATATCTTATCTGGTGCTGAGAATTTTTTTTTCTAAGATGCTGCATTTACAGCTTGATGCCACAAGGGGGCAGGGTTTCTCTGCTCTAAGAAAAAAACAATTTCGGTCAGAATGAAACCAGTCCAGCTACCTCCCTATTTACAGTAAATACTTGACTTTTCGGTTAACCACAGACTGTGTCAGCATAATATGAACACAGAAGAGTTGCAGTTGTGTTCTTCCCGAAACATCTGTAGGATAAACTTTATTGTCTCTCTTCAACCGATGAGTGTGTAGTTCAGAGGAGGTCAGTGTATCCCAGTGTCCTGACGTTACGTTGGTGTATTCAAACGTAGGCAAATGGAGGGCTTTGTAGACATGCTTTGGTTTAGTTGTGCATTTGAATGGTAGGTGCTGTTTCTGTGTCTGTTTAGGGAAATAACAGCAGGCTCCTCCCACGTGCCCTCACCTCCAACCTCCAACGGACATCAACTGTCAAAAATCCAGGTGAGGTCCCTCCCCTGTTGTTCTTCTGTTTATATGTTTTGAGTTTTAAACTTAAAAAGAAGTGACGCTGTAATCCTATTATTAGCAGGAAAAAACAAAGCGCCTCAGACACACATTTTTCTTTCTGCTGGACTAAAAAAAATTTACTTGAGCTTAATTTTTTCAGAAGTTTGCCTCTGTTGTGTTTGGAGTGGGAAGCCATGGAATAAAACGTTAAAGGGACGAGTTAAAGAGAAGATCCGCTCAGTCACAAGGCAGAACTATGAAGAACTGTGTGGGATGCCTGGAGTTGCCTGGGGGAACAACAGCTTGCTGAATGACTCTGCTTTCATGTTGTACTTTTACCCTCATACTTTAACATTATCTGTCCTTTCTTTAAATTATTCTCTAAATACACTGATGTTTAACTTTGAACTTTCCAAAGCATTCCTACCTTTGCTTCTGAGGAGTACACCAGAGGCTGTATGTAGTCAGAGTGAATGTAAATGTGCTTTTCCATGGAACATCCCCTGTGAGATTTTTGCCCCTCAGTCTCATTTTTTGTGGATGTGACCCCAAGTGTTTTCGCGCTCCTTATCCACATCCCATGCAAGGACAGCATCGTGACTCTCCTCCTCAGCGCCAAAGTATCACCAAAACCAATCAGTCTGCATTCTTTAAGAAAAGAGGATCTTTTCTTTTGGTCTGTCTTATCCTGTAATCTTGGAGTAGAGTTTGTAGAATTGTTTATGAAGAAATTAGAAGGTTTTCAACGTTGAAGTTGGAGCATATTCTGAGTTTTGGTAAACTGAGGTAAGCAAATGCTTTATTTTTTTTATCTTTATTTTCATGTCTCAGGACTTTTAAACTTTCTACATAGACAATATTTGTTACTGAACTTCCAACGCAAGAGTCCTATCTGTATTATTTGATTATAGCAAATCCAATTCGGCCAGAATGAAAGCAGGTTTCATTGGACTACTTTCAGTCCAATGACTGATTTCCCACAACTTCTCCAAGTTGTAGAAAAGCACAGCTTTCCCAACTTGTGCTTCCTCAACTTCAACTTTTTAGAACTTTGGATTTGGTGGCTTTCCTCCTGTAGGCACACGGTGATGTCCAGCCAAGTCATTCTGCAGGGTGACAGGTCATCACTTCCACTGCCCACTCACTCTGACTGGGACCAGGCCATGAAGGATTGTGGATTCTCAGAGAAAGGTCAGTCCGATGCCTCAGGAAGAGGAAGTTTGTTTGTGTGTGTCTGTGGACATTTCAGATTTGCATGCTACAAGTCTTTACTTCATCCAGATGTTAATTTTCGGGCCTGTAAGTATAATGTACTGAGTAAATTATTCCTTCTCGGGTCATTAGAGGTTTATCCTGAAGGGAGGGATGAAATGTGTTTGGCCTTTTAGTGGCAAGAAGCCGGTTGAAACAAAGGGAAGTATTTTGCTGCTTTCTGTGATTGAAGAGATAATATCGGGAAGGACAGCTTTGCCTTGTGGGATACCACAGAGTTCAGTTCTTGTTCCCATTCTCCTTGTCCTTCCAGATTCTTAGTTGGTATAAGCTCTATGCTGGTTACACCAGCTGTACTGAGTTCTAAGACTGATCATATTCCATAATAACACGATTCCTGTAAATGCTGACATAATTTGTTCTTTAAGCCTTTCTGCTTAGTTGAGTCTCAGAAATGTGTTCATGAGCATCATTTCAAATAGGTGGCTTCAGATTACTTTTATATTTAGAATAGTATTTGGAAGCTCACATCAAACACTAAACTGGAGATGGTAAATCTCGCATGTGTTTGCTTTTGCTTGTGTCCAGTGTTACCTGTGCTGGATCAGCATCAGAGTCTGCAGAACTTAGCTACGAGAATATTTGCTGCTACAAACAGAATAGTTTTACTCATTCCAGTTTGGGCTTTGTACTGATTTCTGTTCATGATGTTTATAATTTCTTTGTGATGTTTTCCTGCTTTTAGCACTCACTAGTCTACTCAGCGTAGAGTGTCAGGGTTCAGGACTTTGGTTGAAACCCTCTGTGCATTGTGAAGAGATTCCTTGTCTTCATATCTGAGGTTTCTATGTCATTCTTCTGCCATGTTGCTATTCCTGCAGTGTATTTGACAACTGCCAAGGCGTAGCCATTGATGGTTTGGATTTTTTATTTTTTTTAACTGTACAGCTTGCTTCTCAAAACCTTGTACTTTGCATTCGCTTGGGGCTGATTTCCTTTTGGTCTCACCAAGGTACCGATTGCCTGTGGAATCACAAGGTATTCCTAGCTATCTTTAATATCTGTAATGTTGGTAGTCCTGGTAGTGATCACCTTGCCCATCTTGTGCACAATTTGGTTACCCTTATCTAGTCTGAACGACACCCCAATGTCCTTGCTGTATGTCCTGGTGGATACCTATATCTTTCTTAATATACAGCTTGATTTCATCCATGCTGTGGAGGTGACTGATTGTGACCCCTTTTTAAAACTCATATTCATATCCACTTGTTCTTTGATGATCAGACCGAGGCGTTTCAGACTAGAGATGCATCGATCCGTTATTAATATCTGTATCGGTCCTGATATTGAAAACAATTCTAGTTTGGGCATCAGTAACAATGTGACCGATCCAAAAGGTCAGATCTATTCAGTCTAATTCTATGTTTTGTGCTCTGAGCGACTTCATGCTTTATTATTTATTTTTATTGTACACGTTTGACCAAAATAGTCAACCTATGGTTTTTGTTAGTTCCAGTTTCTTTATTATTTATTTTACATTGGCTGTACTCCTATTTGCACTGACTGACCAAATTAAAGTTGTGGTTTTTTTTTAGATGTTTTACAGAGCTTGTGAAGCTATTGGTGTATTTATATGTACTGTGCCCGTGCAGAATTATCAAATCAACTTCAATTCAGTACTTTTATGTCTGTTTTTTTTTTTTTTAATAAAATGAATGTTTTATGTAAATTCAGCTCTGATTTTCTGTATCAGCCGATAATAAACCTCCAATAGCCGTATCGGTATTGGATGTGAAAAAAGTGGATCGGTGCATCCCTACTTCAGACCTTCAGACCCACTGAGCTTTCAATGTGCTGTGGATGTGCTGCAGCTGTAAGCATTCATCTGCCCTGTCAACTAGTAGCTGTCAGCCAGAAGCTGATGTTGTATTTGTATTCTCAAAGCACTTTGATATGTTTTTTTTAAATCTGTGAAAACATCTGTATACATAACCTTTACTTTGCGGTGAAGCACTATTCTTTCTCCAGGATTAGAGGACTTATGTCTCAGCGAGATCTAGAGAAACTCATTCAGGCGTTTATCTTTAGCCGCATTAATTACTGCAACAGCATCTTCACAGGTCTGACTAGCAAATCAATCAAACAGCTGCAGCTGATCCAGAACGCTGCTGCTCGCGTTCTCACTAAAACCAGGAAGATAGAGCACATAACACCAGTTTTAAAGTCCCTCCACTGGCTCCCTGTAGCTCAGAGGATAGACTTTAAAATACTGTTGTTAGTTTATAAATC